>PVJI01027463.1:0-17640 GCA_004026765.1 Micronycteris hirsuta
AGCTCGATGGTGGACAGCTGCACGTCCCTCCAGACCTCGGGGCTCGCCTCCTGGGAAAGGGCTGCATGGAGACACGAGACGCAGGTCAGTTCCCCTGGCAGCCTTCCCGCCTGCCACCCGCGGCCAGCTGCTCGGCTCCGTCTCCCCGGCGCGTCTTCACTGCACACGTCCCACACACAGGATAAAGGGCCGGGCTCCGAACGGGACCTCTGGCCCTGAAACACCCTCCCAGTGCAGCCCGCAATACGGAAAGGTCAATGACAGAAAGGAGGAGCCACCGTTTGTCTCAAATGATGCGAGGTGTCCGTAACCACGGGACAGTTTGTGCTGGTTTGTGCGCGGGGGCACATGGGAGGCTTCTGCTCTAGGACAGCCTGGCACGGATTCGGGGGTCTGCTTTGGGCAGCCCAGACCGGACCCGCGCTTTCGGCCTCCAGCCCCCGCCGCTCACCGTCCTGCGGCTGCGCCCAGTAGGACACGAGCCTTCGCAGCATCCTCCGGTACAGGGAGGGCCGCAGGGGCGTCTCGTCGGCCACACTGGGAGGTCTCGCTTTAGGTCCCGTGTACGAGAGGGAGGCTTGATGAGTCTGAGGCCACTCCTTTTAAAGTGAAGAGGGAAAAACACTTGTCATGAGCGCACAATCCCAAACTCGGGGAGTTTCCCTACGCAAAGGTCGGTTAGTGTCCTGCCTAAACCAGCTAGAAAGCCGACTCATCTCTCACCGGGTGGCATTATCTCCAATGTGGAGCATGGGGTCCTCAGGCTCTCCTTTCCTATCAAGGGTCTGTCCTGAAAACCATGCACCTGGGGCTGCTGCCCCCACTGACCTCCACAAGATGGGGCAGAGAGGAGATTGGAGTGGACTAACAACTGCGGCTTATACTTGACTAAAAACCCCCGATACGAACGGGCACAGAGCCCATCCCGTGATAAATGTATCGTTGGCACACTGACACGGTGGCACAAACAAGGAGTGGACGAAATTCAGTTGCATCAAATACTGTGCTCCCTTCCGGAATCACATTCCACAGGGAGGCCAGGATGGTCTCGCCCGGCCTCGGACCCCACTCGGGGCTTCTCGGGCTGCTTCACAGATAGAGGTCCCCGCGCTCTAGCCTTCTGTCTTCTACTACCTGGCACCCCGGGTCCAGTGTCAGCCCGGGTCTCACCAGTGTCTGCAGGAATAACTAAAGCAACGGCCTCGCCTCCCGCCCTGGCGTCACCTCTGACTCCCCGCAGCCACTCACGTCCAGAGCCACAACCGGCCCTCACCGCCACCCGAAACTATTCCTTCTTGGACGTCACATTCCACATTCTGTTTGTCCCAATCTACTTGTGGCCAGTATGTCTCTTAGGGCAGACTAATCCCTGTTCCCAAGTTTCCACGGGGTTCTTTACACAAGAGGAACTTTCTGACCCTTCTCACTCCATCTCACCCCCTTCTCCCCAAGTCCAGAGGACCCAGGCACGGACCCAGCGCCCCTCTCCGACTCACAGTTGGGCCGCCTCCTCACAGTGAGCTCCCTATGGCAGCCTCTGCCCTCTAGGAGACGATTTAAGTGGATAAATTCAACTTGGGGTATTCGGAAGTCAGACTGACCACCTGTCTATGGGTGTGCTCATTCCTGCTAACATTTATAAAGCTAGTATTTTGATCTCCATCTGCCTGTTCCTGCATTTGTTTTCATAACTTGGTTCAAACTTAGAGGAGGAAGAAAGGGGTATTATTTTTTGGCCCCTCAAGCTCATAACCAACCAAGTTTTCCATCACATTGGGGAGCCTCGTCCCTGAGATACCATTTTCCCTCCGCACCGAATCATCAGTTAATTACTGCAAATCCTACTCTTTTTCCGTCACCCTGGCCCCCTCGTGTCTTTAGTCTCCCAGAACATGTGCCCTGAGAAGCCCCAGGGCTGGACCCGCCCCATCTCTAGGTCTCTGTACTCCTACATCCTGGCTCAGTGTTGCGGGGGGAGGGAAATACGCCTGCCGAGCATTGACACAGGGAAAACAGTTACCCACGCATGCATATCCATCACCACAAATTCTTGGTCTTAGGTCCTCAATGCCACTTGAAAATCCTTCTAAACCTCCCTGTTTCCATCTTCCTTCAAAGCCCCCATATCACCACTGCCACCTCATTTTCAATGGGTCACTTTGCCTCCTGCGCTCCATGAGAACCGCCTTAACTCTCCAGGCTTCCACTTCCACCCAGAGAGCTCCTTCCTTTGTCTCCCATTTCGGGGAGAAAGGCCCTTCCCCTGCCCGAGGCGGCTCAGGCCTTTGGGTCCCACACCCTTCTACTTGCTCCTGGATTTTGCAAACTCAGTTTACTTCTTCCCTTCTTTTTTTTCTGTTGCTTCAGGGTATAAACACACGGATGTCTCTCCATTTACAAAAACAATACTCCTTTGACCCCATTTTTCTCACTAGCTTTTGCCTTTTCTATCTCCTTCCCTTCAAAGTCAAGTTTCTTGACTGAGCAACCTACCCTTGGGGTCTCCACTTCTTCACCTCCATTTATTCCGTCACCTTCTCCACTCGGGTTTCCAACCCTTCCGAGGTGGCCAAGTTCAATGGGTACTCTCCTGTCTGTACTTAGACCCTGCTGTTGCTTCCTGAAATCCCCCTTTCTGCCTGAAACCCTCTCTTCCATTGCCTCTCCATCAGAACTCTCCCTTGCTGTCTCCCAGCACCTCTCGGGCACCACGTCCAGTTCTTCAAATGCTGATGCCCCGACAGCCTGTTCCTGGCCATCTGTCCTCTCGACAGTACCTTCGCCACACCCACGGCTTTAATGCTACTCTAAGACATTTAAGTTATTTCTTCAGCCCAGATCTCTTTGCTGAATCCCAGACTAACGTCACGACTGGACCTCCTGTCTGCCCTGCGGGCAGGTTGAACTCTGTCTGTGCCAAATGAAAACTTCATCTTTCTCCATAACCTTGGTCTGAACGCCAATGACACTGACACTCACGGAAAACTCTAGTTATCAAAGTGCAGCCCTCAAACCAGAAACCTGGGGATGCCAGACTCTCCTCGCAGCCTGTGAGGGTTCTGCCTCAGCTTCCCTTTCACCCGTCCTCTGCTGTCAGTGCTCACCGTGACTGCCCTGTCACCTCGTCACCACCTGTCACCAGATTACTTTCACAAACTCCCAACGGCCTTGCCGTTAGCTGCCCACACCAATCTCTTGTCCACACCGCTACCAAACGATGTCTCTACAGCGCGGCTCTGCTCCGGCATCTCCGTGAGCTTAGGGCTCAGTGAGTCCCCAGTGCTCTGACAGCGCAGGCCAGGCCCCACCTGCCATGGCTGCCCCCACCCACCCTTCGAAGTCCCCTTCCCACCATCCTGCTGCTGGAATGACAGACCGTTCACAGCACTGTGACTTCACACATCCTGGCCCCGTTATCTGGTCCTATGGATGCTTTGAAATTTAGCAAAAGTGACGTCTGCCCTGTGAAGACTGCGGATGCTCCGTCGGAAGGGGTACCCCCCTCTCTACTCCACCTGAACCCTTCCGCATGGCTCTTGTCACACTTGCCACACTTGCCACAGATTTACTTGCACCTCCCTCTGAGCACCTGGACAACTCGTGAGGGCAGAAACCCGTCTCACTGGCCTTTGTCTTCCCAGCACATAGAAGGGCGTGCCGCACAGCCGAGAGTCAGTGGGTGCTGAGGAGCCAGCGGGCAGTTTCATTCTCCCAGGTTCTACGACTTAAATCCGTGGTTACTGGATTTCTTTGTAAATGCGCTCACTACTCCACCAAAGAAATGATCCCCTGGAGCCATGGAAATAATGCATTTTACTCACTGGAATTTATTTAGAAGGTGAAGGGAGCTGATTTCCAAATGTTCTGCAGTGGACACGTACTGCTTTTATAATTAGGGAACCACGTCATAACCTGAATATTAACACAAGCACCAAACCTCATCCGCCAGTTCTCAGATTAGCCAGCCAAATGCTGAATATGCTACTCTGATTTGCATAAAAGCCAAACAGTGTGTGGTCCACAGATAAGGTGACATCTATTAGCGTTTTCATTAATAAACCTTGCTCAGGTTTGCTCCAAGCCAGCATTTCTCGGTGCACAGCCTGAAGGGGCCTCCCACCGAGGGAACCGCTCTGCATCTGCACCGACGGGCACCATAACCGCTGCCTGTACTCGGCTAGCGCGGTTTGCAACCTGTTGTGTTACACTGAGCCTGTATGGTAAGATATACTCAGACGCAAATCCTCCATTCATTTCTAGTCACTGACTGATACACACACAAATGATTGCTGATGTAGGTCACTCTGTTCAAGGTTTGTCTGGCAGGAGTGTGAATGAACAGGCAAAGGGAAGTGGAATATTAAAAAGAAATTAACTATTGGCTTGGTATTGGGGGGAATGAGTTGGTACCTGAGGGGTGACTTCATGAAGCGACCACATACTTTCATTTTTTGTTTTCTCAAACGTCACTTCACGGGGCAACAACGAAATGACGCAGGGAACAGCCCCACGCTGCAAAGGGCATTTTACCTGCAGAGTGCTGAAGAAGTGAGCCGCTTTGGTTTTCAGAGGCCCGAGGTACCAGTACCTGAGAACATGAAGACAAAAACCTAATTAGAATATTAAAGGAACTATCAATCCGACAGAGCATGGGTGGCAGATGTGCCGCTGGAATCTCACACCTCTACCAGGAGCCTCTGCTCTGTGGAGCGTCTGCTCTGCGGGCTCCAAGATCGTGGTTTAGCATAAAAGAACATCACAGTCAGCTTTCAGTCTGCATTGCAACACCATGCCACACAGCCCGTAATTAGTCCCACACAGACAGATCCTTATAATGTACCAGGGGCAGGTAATCAGAGTCTCCTGGAATCTCCAAATTCATCCGCGTTGTGGTCATGTGGACTTCTAGCCACAGACGGGGGCTGAGAGCACACTTGAAGAGCATGGAGCAGAGACACACAGCCGCAGGGAGGTGCAGCTGGTGACCCCGAGGTGACACCCACATGCTAGGCCACATTGGCGTGTTCACTCACACGCCAACGTGCGATCAAAGTTTGTAAAGCAGCATGATTTCACGTCATTCATGTCACGCCGCTTTAAAGTGGCCAACATAAAATCCCTCCAACAGTCTGCCTGGGGGACCCCTGTCCCCCTCAGCCACCACCACGCCAGTGTGGGGGACACCAGAACCTGCCCCAGCCTTTCTGCAGTGAGACATGACCCTTATCTCCACTAATCATGCACCAAGCTCCAGACCCGCCAAATCTGCTCCGAGAAGATCAATGTATACTGACACATCAGAGAGAGGAACAGAAGAAAGAGATTTAAAAAAAAAAAACCATCACACGTCCACAGAGTAAGGACGTCTTTACTTGCTAACTTTGACGCCAGCATCTCGGAAGGACCCCCAACGAAGGCCCGTCACTGCGAACACAGGCTGCTCCTTCTCCCCCTGGAAGAAAAGGATTTGCATTGGAATTCGTGATTACGACAGCTTGGAATGGCGCGGGGTAGGCAGCCAGCAAAGGGTCACGGCCTACTTTTCATCAAATCAAATCTAAAAGGATGTTCACAATTTAAGAAATCAACTCTGTGAATGCTGAGTGAAAGTACTTGAGTAAACCACACTCTAAATGAAAGTAATTTGGGGGTTTTAGGCCTCATGAATTGGCTGTGAGGGAACCTATTATCATACTTCAGACTGAGAACTAAGAAGTACCCAACTAGGCTGATTTGCAGACCAATTTCGGCTCCTGTGCACTTGACCAAAGCCAAGATAACGTAGGCCTGCGTTCCCCTCAGAGGCCGAGAACTCTCAAGTGCGAGCAGAATCCTGGCTCTCTAGAATGCGTCACCTGAACGTGCAAGCACTGTCAGGTATTCATCCTAACAGGCCAGAACACAGAGGGGCCGGGATTTAGCTCCGCGCTCTGTGGTGAAATGTTGCCCATGCATATTATAACTGGGGGGTTTCTAATAAACCCGTGAGGCGAGCAATGTACACACACAATAAGGAAACATGCACGATACAGCCACCGCCTCAGAGCGTTCCTGCTCCGTGACGGCCCTTCCTTAAAGTAACACATACACCAGCCAGGGGGCTTCTGTAGCTCTGCACCACGGCTAAAGCTCAAGAGTGCCCCACATTCTAGGAGAGCCGTCTGATGCCGGACACGACGCCACCATTCCCGAGATGGGGCGGAACGGCTCGGCTTCCAGTGCTACCGGCCGTGGGAGCAGGATTCCGAGCGGGAGGAGGATCCTTGACCCCGGAGGCTGCGGCCTGGAGAAGCTGGTTGACTGCTGTTCTCAGGGAGGGTGCGCTCCCCTCTCAGTCCCACCTTCGCACCCGTTCCCATTACACCCAAACCCGGGAGGGACTTCTGGGAGAACCACACACAAACAGCCACGGCCGCTCAGTCCTTGGTTGTGTGTCTGCTCAAGCAGCAGGGCTGCTTTTCCACTTTCTGTACCTGCGTGAGCAAAGGAAAGGGAACGAGAGATGGGAGAGCAGAGAGGGGAGGGCGAGGCCACTCCCGGCAGCAGTGCAGACACATCTGTCTCCGGGGGTCAAGTGCAGAGCGCGGAAGGGAGCGGGGCTTTGGGCCATCCTCACTAGATTCCAGGAGCTAATCGCTCATTGGTTCTGCTCCCCACAGAATTTCGGTTCGCAGGTACGTATCATATGTTAGGGGGCAGCAGTGAGAGAAGGGCTACCCTCGAAGGGCTCAAGGTGCAATGCGGGTCAGACACGGATGATAAAATACAACGTGTGAGCCTCAAACAGCATCGGGGATCACGCAAGTGCAGAGCAGCTGCGACTGTGTGACAACTGCAGGGGGAGCAAAGGATGTTCGGGGGAAATGCACAGAAAATTCACGACGAAACAATGAAATTGTGAAGAATCGGGGGAAGCTGGGGCGAAGCGTGGAGAGAAAGAAAAGTAACGAAGGAAGAAAGGGCGCTCTCGCCTACGAGAAGCAGCACCGTGTGCGTTTGCCGGGACTGTAGCAGCATTTCCCCCGACGGCCCGTAAGATGTTATTAAGTGGTGCTAACCGCTACTATGAATCATAATGACGGGCGAGTCCATGGTATAGTAAGTTGGCAAATACCAAGCTTATTTGGTTTTAGCAGGTCATGTTTACTGCAGCTGTTCTTACGAGTCTTTAAGAAGCGAACATGCATTATTCCAGAGTTCCCCAGGTAGAAGCACACAGTGTTCCGGAGCCGTTGGCTGGGAGGAGGCTCCGCATCACCCACGTTCCTGGGAAGTGCTGGCCCTCGCACGTGGTATGGGCACCCGGTGCTGACACTCCCTCCTTGGGCTCAAAACTCTCTTCCTGCATCTGAGGGGGAGAATTTTAGGACTATTCTGTTCAGATTAACGGAAAAGCCTTGCAACCTCAAGGTTCCACTGAGTTGGGGACTAAGTCCTAGCGAGGGATGGTGATGGCCCTGGACAACAGGAGATGAGTGTGAGAAGCTTTGACGAAGCCCAGCCAGCAGCCGATGGACAGAGAACCACTGGGATCTGTGAGGGACCGGAGGGTCGATAATGGAGAGACTGGCCCTGCTGGGGACCGCACAAGGGCAGGAAGAACAAGCGAGCTCAGAAGGACAGAGGAGGAACTGCTGGACAGGGGCCTCTCAGCCCGAGGAGGGCCTGGGCGGTCGTCTGGGTGTGAGACGGATGGGCCCGTGAACAGAAAGAGAAACAGACACAGAGAGCAAGGATTTGCTGCCCCGGTTCACAGACTCTCTGGAAAGAGGAAATCCCTCAGAGGAAACAGCTCCGTGGTTTGCAGAGGAAAAGAATTGGGAGAGAGATCTGGTTGGAATAAAAGCTTAAGGAACAGTGAAGAGAAAAGAATTCCTGTCAACTAGACAGGAGCCTGATCTAGTGGGTGTAGGGTGCTGGGGGAGGGGCAGGAAGCAGGGGAGGAGCTCCGGTCCTCCGGTGAGCATCGAGCCTCAGGTTGCGACTGGAGGAGATCCTGCCACCAGCCAGGACCACGAGGGCAAAGGGAGCGAGGCCCGCTCGCACCGCCTCCCCGACACCACTCCCCGTCTGCTTCGGGGCTGGCAGGGGCTGAGGGAGTCCGCCCGAAAGAACGAGCTAGAAAGCATTCCCTAAGTCTTCCCAGCAGTTACTTTAAAGTCAAGTCCTGCACATCACAGACGTCCATGCAGGGAAATGTCTTTAAAACTCACAGCGCAGCACCAAGAGGGACACCACCTGGGCGCTGTGAAGCGGGAAAGCGACGGGGCGTAAGACAGAAAATGTAGGTGCCATTCCCGTCCCCAGCACAGCCAGTCACATGACCAGGGGACTCTAACTCTCTTATTTGTCAAATGAGATACTAGTATGCATCTTGCCTTCCTTGTGGAGTTGCAGGTCCAAATGAGATGTGAACACGCACTGAACAAAGTAAAAAGCCAAATCATAGCTCCCAAGCATTAGTAGAGCTTCCAAGAACTATTTCTTTTTATCTCTGGAAACCTTCAGTGATATGATTAATCGGGTTGGGGTTTGTTTCCTGAAAGACGAGGGACGGGTCTAGAGCTTCAGCTACCGCGCTACGGTATCAGGCTTCCCCTGTCTATTGCCTGCCCCGTTTCCGAAAGCAATCTCCAAAGTCATGAGAGAGAAGACAGATCCACCCGAGCCGGTGCCTCAGACACCGCGGTCGAGGCTGCTGGATGTCTTCTTCTAGGGACTGATTTTAAGTTTGCTGCTTCCTGGCTTGTGCTGCCAACACAGAGACCCCGCCACTGCTTTCAGCCACGCACAAAATCAGTACGTGGGGAAGAAACGCGAAGGACACGTGGGGAAGAAAACGCGAAGGACACGGGAGACATTTACGAGCGCCCAGCCCATCCCCAGTCACCCTGGAACGCACTGCTCCTCCCGCCTGTGTGAGAGGCAGTAAGTCGCTCAGCTACTAACAGGTATGTCTGGATTCACCTCCCCGGGTTATAAGAATGTTCTAGAACGTCTTCACCGATGCCGGGCCGTGGTCACTGTGCTGGGTTAGAGTTTCCATACAGACCTCCATTCTGTGACAGCGACGTGGCTTTATCATTAGCCGAAGACGCAGCTGCACCGAAACTACCTTTGTCAGTAATTCCGGGTGAAGTTATTTTTCTCTGGGGAGCCGTACTCGGGGTAGGGAAGGGTAAGAAGGGGGACTGCTGTTTTCATCATCTCAGTGGAACCACGACATTTTGTTGGCTTTACGTGCGTTGCTTTGTTAATGTTTCCAAACTCAGGACAGGACGTTACCTTGATCTGCAGGACATCGAGTGGGACTGTCTCTCCTCTCACAATGGCAAGTGTAGCATCGGTGATATGCCTGCAAGACACCAAGGAGGAAGCGGTCATGCTGTGGAAAATAAGCAACACCTCCCCCACCACACTCACTCACACACCCACACTCACACACCCACACTCACACACCCACACACCCTCCTGCCCGCAGCACTAATAGTTGGCTCAGGAAAAAAAGACACAGTCCTTCAAGATACTCTGCGAAAACAGAACCGAGACGCATGAAAGACTGAGTAAACAGCCACAGCGGAGGCTCTGGTACAGACACGAAGGGAAGGACTTCTTTTCCTTTCCCAAGGTGTCAAAGAAATGGGCGTGCCCCCCCAGTCCCTGAGGGTCTGGATTTGCAGACCGTAACCCCCGGCGTTGACATGCGTCTCCATTCCCTGAACTTCCCTAAATAAAACCTGTATCTAAAACAGAAAATCTGCGTCAGATTCAGCTTGAGTTTTTGGCAAAGATGCTCGATCGATGGCAGTGTGTACTTCCATCAGCAAGTACAGTAATACTGGTCGCCTGTTTGTGATGATAGGAAGCAACAATAGTCATTGGCTAGATTTATTAACAGAGTTTGCAAAATGGTGATGTTCTAATTTAATTGGTGTACAAAGAGAAACTTTTCTTCATCAACAATTTGGGCACCCTGAAATATAGGTTAAATGGGAAAATCAGCGTAAGTAATTGTGGGTTTTTAAAAAATTTTACCAATTTTCAAAACAAGTCAATTCCCTAGTATCCTCTGAAAGTGACCAATGAATTTTTCTTTTTCTTAGTATCATTATGAACTCATAAACAAGTTTTAAATGATTTGACATGTTCGATACATTGCAGTTACTGGTCTTACTGACACTTGTCGCCCCAGATGAAGGAACTGTAGCAGTGGGCGGGGCATGAGGGCCAGCAGACACCTGGAATGAACGAGGAGACGCAGAGGCCACGGAAGGGCCACGTCAGTGTGAACCAAGAGGAGGAGAAACTAACAGCTCCCAGTGCTTGCTTATGCAAATAGAAGTCTTTAAGTTTAAAAGACCTAATCTAATATTTTAGCTTCTTCTTAAAGTCAGACTTATCGGAATATCATTGGTACACTGTCAATTTCACCCTTTAGGTATACTGCTCTGCAACTGAAGCTCGAGTCTGAGATTCACTGGTGCAGTGATAGGGGTTTCTTTGTAATTCTGAGTCCCATTCCAGTGTATAGACGTACGGCGGTGTTTTACCCATTCCCCGGCTGATGGAACCGGGCACCGCTCCCAGTTTTGGCAGTTACCCATAAAGCTACTATCAACATTCACATGTAGGTTTCTGTACAGACGCACGCCTTCCCTTCTTTTCGGTAGATACCTAGAAGTGTCTGATGGCTGCTCATAATTGAAGTTTATTAGAAAACGTCAAGCTGGTTTCCTGAGTGGCTATACCACCCTGCAGTCCCACGTATCCGTCCACACCTGGTAACGTCAGGTTTTGTCTGGTTTGTTTAAGCCCCTCTGATAGACGCACAGCAGCAGCTCGGCGTGGATTTAATTCGCCCATCCCTAACGACTAATAATAAATATTTTTCCACAGGCTTATCTGCCACCCATATCTATCCTTTGGTGGCGTGCCTGTTTTCAAACGTTTTGCCTTTTGTTCTACGAGGCTGCTTGTTTCCGTACTGCTGAGTTGGGAGAGCTCCCTGTCTGTTCTGGATATTGGTCCTCATACAGATATGTGTCTCGCAAATATCTTCTCCAGGTCTGTGGTGTGCGTTTTCATTTTCTTAACAGTGGTTTTCAAAGAATAGATGCTTTAAATTTTGCTGAGTTCCAAATTATCATTTTTTCTTTCATGGTCTCCGCATTCTGTGTCCTAAGAAACTACTGCCTAACCCAAGGTCACAAAGATTTTTCCTCTAGAGTCTTTACATTTTTAGCTTTTACATATAGTCTGTGATCCACTTCATGTTACTTTTTACATGTAGTATGAGGTGCGGGTTGTGGTTCATTTTCTTTTCTTCCTTCCTTCCTTCCTGTTGTTCGGTTACAGTTGCCCCAATCCCTCCCCCACCGCTGCCCCACTGTCTGCCATGCCCCTCCCCCACAGTCAATCCCCACCCCGGTTCCTTGTCCACAGTGAGGTTCATTTTCTTCTGTGCGATGGTCTAACTGTTCCAGCACCATTTGTTGGGGGAGGGAGGAAGATGTCTTTTCTCCACTGAATTGCCTGAAGGCCTTTGTTGAAAACAAAACAAAACAAAAAAAACAAGTGCCCACGTGTGTGCGGGCCTAATTCCAGACACTTCCTTTGATGGATCTCTGTTTCCTCTGTTGCCGACACCAGGCTGCCTTGGGTTACTCTAGCTTCAGGGTAAGTCTTGAACAGACAGGGTAAGTCCTCAAAACTTTTTACTCTTTTCCAGAATGATTCTGTCTATTCTAGTTCCCTATTTTTCCATATGAATTTTAGGTTCTACTTGCCAATTTCTTCAACGAGTCTTCGGGAACTCTGACTGGGACTGTGCTGACTTCACGCGTCCATTTAGAGAGAGCTGCCAGCTAAATACCGAGCCTCGAAGTCCGTGAACACAGGCGTCTTCCCAGGCACGTAGGTCTCGATTCTCTCTCCAGTGCTTTGTAGTTTCCACCATATAAACTTACACACATTCGGTTAGACTTATCCCCAAGCAGTTCAGGTTTTTCTAAACGTTTATCAATGTTAGTATTCTATTGCCTTTATTATTGCTATATATATTTTAGAAAAATAAATATAGTTGTTATTAGTACTGAAGTGAAAAATGTATTGTGTCTGGAGTTTAAGTATAGCTGCAAGACAAGGGTTATTTAGAAATTAGTTTAATTTCCATTCAAAAAAGAGCAGCTTCTCTCCTAATACGGCCCCGCCTAGTTTATTCTGCTCTGTACAGTTCCTTTTCAAAATTTTTTTAGAAAGGAGAAGAGAGGGAGAAGAAGAGGGAGAGATACATCAATGGGTCGCCTCTCCCTCGTCCGCAAAGGGGGACCTGGCCCGCAACCCAGGCATGTGCCCTGACTGGGAATATAACTGGCAACCCTTTGGTTTGCAGGCCTGCACTCAATCCACTGAGCCACACCAGCCAAGGCTGTTCTTTCCTTTTTTAAAAAAAATATATTTTCTAGGTGAAACAGTTGACAAGAGAATTTAATTATAAAATCTAATCTCAGTAATTATATAGTCATCCTATTTGTTATTTACTATTTTCCATCCTAAAAAATGTTTCAATAATAGGAATAAAGTCTTCACTGTATTGTGTAGTTTGCTAATAAACATGATTACATGTTTACCCAGCTAGTCTTTATTTTGGTTTTTAAACAATTTTCTGAAATAAGCACTATTATTGTGCATTTGGCAAATACAGGGGAGGAAAGTGAGGTTCAGAGAGATTAAATAAAATTCCTAAGATCACTGAGCAAGCCTGTGGCAAGACCACATTGACTTCAGGTCCTCACCCCAAAAGCGCACTCCCTTCACCTTGTGAGGCTGCCTCAGACTCAGTAAACGGGTCACCAGGGATTCCCGGGGCGCAGGCCCCCATCTAAGACCTGCGCCCCACGGCCCTCCCCGTCGGTGCGGCCCGGATGAAAATGTACACGCCCGAGTCAGGAGTCAAATCCACTTGAATGGGCGCTGCCAACCAAGTTACATACAATTTCAGATACTTTAAACCCCCCAAAATACACGTTAACACAGATGCTTAGGTAACATTCTGGGTTCCTCAGTAAGCAAGTTGGACCATACGAAACCACCTATTTTTACTTTCTCATGTTTCTTTGTCGAAATGCCTTTACCCCATTTTTTCCCTTCCAATACACATGAAGTAGGAAGCCCTTTAGAAAAGAGGTTCAATTTAGGAAAAGCAGGAAGCACGGTGGCCAGTGCAGCTGAACCTGAAATGAACGTGTTCGCTGCGAAGGGAGCTGTGAGAAAGGGTTCCGAAGTCTGAGGAGTGGCTAGCACATCAGCAGGCTTAGGAAGTGCTTTTGAGCGACGGACCTTAAAAACAAATGTTGCAACTAAAAAAAGCCTTTTCACAGTAATTTTTTTCCAAAACTGTTTTGCAGAAGATGGCTAAAATGCCACCTTAAATTTATCATTCTCCAGCAATACCTGGAAGCTCTAAATAAATCAGCATTATAGCACAGAACAGCTGCTGTTTTCTGATCAGTTCCCCGCCACATTCCCGATCCCTTTTCCTTCCCTGCTAACCTGCTACCACAGACCCTGACAGCTGTACAAGAAGCGAAACCTCGTTCTCTGCAGTAGCCTCGGGCATCTGCCATGGTAAGAGGTCTGCACAGTTCTGAACCCTGGGCAGACTCATTACCTAAGAGCTCAGGTGTGCTCTACAGTAAGTTTTCTAAATCTTTAAGTCAGAAATAGAAGCAACAGCAGCGTTAGCTTAACTACAGAGGAAAATCAGCTTCCCCCAGATCGAAGGCCACGAAGACCTCTGGTGGCCGCGCTGAGGACACACTGGCTTTTGGACAGGCAAGGGGATCTCCGAGGAGCAAGGGCTCCCACCCTCTGGATTGCTGACACATCTGGGAATGTGAGCTTAGCAGTTCAAACATCCATGTTCATACCAAGGGAAAGATGGGCTCTCCAAAGTAACCAGGGCCCAAACCAGATAGGATTCATCAGAGATAAGCGAAACTGAGTAGTTCATGGTTGTGTCTACTGCCCCTCGGAAAGTCTACGTTGGGAACGAAAAGTTCGGCAGGCTGAAACGGGCCTCGGGGTGACTGGCAAAGAGCTAAGCACTCCCCGTTAGATTAAGGCTGAGAACATGAGAAGCACTTCAGTGTAGGTCTGGTGTGCGGCTCCGTGTATGCCTAGTGTTTGGTATATGGACACAGGCTTTAATTTTTCAAAATGTAGAACTGTTAAAACATATAAGATGACTCCTAAAATTACAACAGCAAAAATAAATCCACAAAACTGGCCTAAACAAATTCCCAAAGAAGAAAAAAAATTCAAATAAGAAAATCACCCAAGAATTATTATTGTTATTGAGTCTAGAAGGTTATAGATCCTAAGATTCTGATTAATTCATTCAACAAATATTTATCTACTGACCCCCGCCCCCTCAGGTGTGACAAAGCTTTCATTAAAGATCTGGCAACTGACAGTGAGCCTGGAAACAATTGGCTCAAGATAATATTATTCATTACTGTCAAATTCAAGACTCAAATTCAAGACTCCTAGCTACCCGAAAGCCAAGAGCTTTGTGCACACAATGCTTTGGACAGAAAGGAGCAGCACTAGCAGCAACCTGCCTGACTCCTGAGGACACTCAGACTCACAGCAGCTGACCGCGGGCATCCGTGCGCCCAGCTCCCCTGCCTGCTTCCTCCATGCGCCTTCCTCCGCAGGGTTCCCCCGAGGGTGTGACTACCGGTCGCTGTTTGAGCTACTTATGTTATCACATAATGAAGCCAAGGCTACTGATGCATCTTTCAGGGGAGTTTGCTATTTGTCCTCGTGTATATTTAAAACAGACGAATGATTAGTGCAAATCTGTTTTTCACTAGAGACTCTTAACAACATAAAAGTGTGAACAGAGTCCAGGGAGGGTCTCTTTGTAACAGACAGAAGGATGTCCATGTCTTCTTGGTACCTGGCCTGGGGACCTGTGATTAGATTGCCAGGCCCCACAGCCTGCCAGGGGAGCTCCCCGGGGGCAGACAGGTTACCCTCTGGCCCAGGTCCTCAACGATCGGAGGTCTCAGGCTATCAAAGCACAAAACCAATATCACATCCCACGTGTGAACTGTCCACCCCAGGCTCGCCCACGCCCCGCAGGGACAACCTACTGGACTTTGTTTCCACTCTCGGAGAAGAGGGTCCGACTCAGGCTGCTGGTCTGCCCCAGCGGGATGAAGCCAATGGGGATCTTACAGAAGGTGGCCTGGGGGGAAAAAGAGGCAAGTTTTACCATTACGGTCAGAAAATCAGGCCGAACAGCCAGGCACAGATGTGCTTCCTTTGACAAGTGGACTGGAAGTGACCCTGGGCCCACCTCCCGGTCTCCCTTCCCACTCCCAGGACCGCCTATCAGGCCACACTGAGTAAGCGGTTTCTAAAACGAGGCAGTCCATGAAGACAACATGACTTTGAATGTGGAAGAAACATTCTGGAAGAAACATTCTAGTAACAACTGGTTGAAAAAATATTGGTTAAAAAAATGAGCGTCTTAAAGTTACGAGACAAACGGATGATTGCGACAGAGGCTGTATTACGCTGTCACACCGTTTGAAGGGTTGCAGACAGAATCCAACTACAAATGTCTGACCCAGGCGCAGTAACTGATGACGGAGGTCCCTATAAACGACCCCCAGCCCACACGTGGCCAGGAGTCAGCGAGCCCAAGCAGGAGGAGGTGATGGCACAGCCATCGATTTAATGCGCAATCACGAATGAGAGACACTGGAAGGTCCCTGAGGACTGTTTGGAAGACGATCTACTGTTTTTACCAAGGGGACTGGGAAAGGTCTTCTTCCTTGTTTTATTTGCAACATATTTTACATTCTTGTAGAAAAATGTTTAAAAAAATGTCACACACACTCACACAACCACGATCCATATTTACCAAACGCTACATTTTGCCATATTTGCTTCAAATGGTGTAAGAAATGCAATGATACAGAAGCAACTGAGGCCACCTCTCACCCGCCCCTTCTCCCCCCGACCCTGCAGAGGGGGCCGTTCTCCTGAGGAGGCCACGTGGAGTCTCCCCATCTCTCTTCACCGCGTACGGCATCCTTAACAGGATGCTTGTTTTCTGAGCTTTAGAACTTTGCAGAAATGCATAACATACTTTGGCAACCTGCCTTTTTTTACTTACTATTTTTTAGATTTCACCATGCAAATATTTATAAATGCAGTTCATTCATTTTAACCTCTGTAGACCTTCCAGGATATGAATATGCCACAATTTATTTATAAAGGAATTCTTAAAAAAAAAAAAAGATCAAATAGAAAAGTTGTATTTTAAATAACTCTTGGTAAAAGCTCTTGGCTACTCTGGGTCCCCAAGGCAGAAGAGCCCACCATGGGTTCACCCGGTGCCCTAAGACATGGGAGCTGTGCTAGGCCTTCCAAAAGCCACGGGCGCACAGCCCATGTCTGCCTTAAAATGGAAAATGGGCAAAAATGTAGAAGGAGGAAGTAAAGAGAGAACAGAAATGTAACAGCTGAAATGCAATGACTCTTCCTAAAAGCTTACCTCATCTGCTCTTCGAAGAACTCCAGTAATAACCTACAAATGTTAAAGAAAAGATTTATGGACAACGTGTATTTCCTTTGTCACAAAAGAACTAGATTCAACTTTCATGGACCACAAACTTGTTCCTGTTCCCTCCCCGGAAAGGATGAAAAAGATGTAGTGGCTCTTGAAATGCACAGGATTCTCCAGCAGGATCAGCGCTAAACTAAATCTTATTCTCGACCTAAGGCCCCTAGTACAATAAAGACTAAGAAAAAATAATTCTAAACTCTCCACATGAGCAAAACTATGTTTTCAAGTCGAGAAGGTGGGTATAAATGCACTGCTCCCATCAATTCTACAAAAGACCCTGGTTCGCTACAACCAAGTGCACACGCAGGAAAAATCTGCCCTGGCCCCACTCCGGGAAGACTGCCGCTCACTGGTGAGCACGGAGACAGGGGGGCAGTGGGCCCTCTATTAACAGACATGTTCCATTTGCATTTCTACCTATTTTTATATTTAAAATACAGTACATTATGTCTTGCAAAAACTGAACGATACCTGAAGAAAAAATACTTCCTCACAAACCCACTATGCAGAATAACCATCATCAACCAGTTAGTTGTTGAGATTTTGGTACATTTCCCTCTAATTCCTTTTTCATGAGGGCATATATTTTTATGGCTGGATTATACCAAATGTGCAACTGAAATCTTTCTGGAGAAGATTCTTTGAAGCAAAGGCTGATGCCAATCTCCTCCCTCACCTCCTGCCTCAGTGCCTTTCAGGATCAAAGGCGGCTGCCAGGAGGTCTACCGTTCTCTGTTGACATGCTATCAGTCTTCTCCACACTTCATTAAAAAGCCATTAAAACAATTTCAAGATCATTAGCACAGCCTTTTTAAAAGCAGCTTACTAAGGCTCACATAATTGCTAAGCCAAACAAAACACAGAACAGAGGGGAGAGGGGAGGGAATTTTAGGGGATGAGGGTGAAGGGTTTGCAGGAGCAATTGTAGAGGACACATGGATAATAACGGGGCGGGTGGGGGGGGGAGCAGTGGGGAGGTGGGAGGGAGGGAGGGAGGG
>PVJI01027464.1:0-17654 GCA_004026765.1 Micronycteris hirsuta
AAGAGAAGACACATATATCAATGGAACATAATAGAGAGCCCAGAAGTAAACCCATGTTTCTATAGTCAATTAATATTAGACAAAGGGAATATGAACATACAATGGAGTAAAAATAGCATCTTCAATAAATGTTGTTGGGAGACCAAGACTGGTACATGCAAACAAATGAAACTAGACCACCAACTTACATCCTACAACAGAATAAATTCAAAATGGATAAAAGACTTAAATAATTTTTGATACCATAAGAGTCCTAGAGGAAAACACAGGCAGTAAAATTTCAGATATCCCACAGAGCAATATTTTTGCCAATATATCTCCTAGGGCAGGAGAAACAGAAAAATAAACAAATGGGACTACATTAAATTAAAAATCTTCTGTATGGTTAAAGAAACCATCATCAAAATGAAAGGGGAACTGACCGTATGGGAAAACATATTTGCCAATGATACCTTGAGGGTTTGAGCTCCAAAATATATCAAGAACTCACATGACTCTACTCCAGGAAGACAAACAGTCCAATTAAAAAATGGACAAAGATCTGAACAGACACTTCTCCAATGGGGACATGCAGACAGCCCATAGATATATGAAAAGGTGCTAAGCATCACTAGCCATCAGAGAGATGCAAATTAACAGCACAATGAGATAACACCTCATACCAATCAGAATGGCCATCATAACCAAATCAACAAACAAGTGCTGGTGAGGATGCAGAGAAAAGGAAACCCTAATGCACTCTTGGTGGGAATGCAGACTGGTACAGTCACTGTGGAAAAAAAGGATGGAATTTCCTTAAAAAACTAAAAATGGAACTGCCTTTTGACCCAGCAATTCCACTGCTGGGATTATACCCTAAGAATCCTGAATCATCAATTCAGAAGAACTTATGCACTCCTGTGTTCATAGTAGCACAATTTACAATAATCAAGTGCTGGAAACAGCTTATGTGCCCATCAGTAGATGAGTGGATAAAAAAATGTTGTACATTTACAAAATGGAATGCTACACAGCAGAAAGAAAGAAGGAACTCCTACCTTTTGTGATAGCATGAATGGAACTAAACAGTATTATGCTAAATGAAATAAGCCAGATGGTGAAAGACAAATACCATATGATCTCACCTATAAGAGGAACCTAATGAACAAAATAAACTAATGAACAAAATAGAACCAGAGGCATGGAAACATGGAACAGTCTGACAGTGACTAGAAGGGGATAATAGTGGAAAGAAGGGGAAGGGACTGGTCAAAGAACATGTGTGAATGACCCATAGATGTGGACAACAGGGTGGGATTGACTGTGGGAGCTGGGAGTGCCTGGGCAGAAGAGGACAAAAGGGGAAAATTGAGTCAACCGTAATAGAATAACAATAAAAAATAAAAAAGGAAAAAAGATGTCAAGGAAGAATTAATTAAATGCAGAGGTATTTTATGTTCATGTATAGAAAGGCACTATAGTCAAGATGTCAGTTCTTTCTAACTTGATCTGCAGTTCAGTCTCAGTGAAAACCTTGGCAAGTTGTTTAGTAGATATCAACGACTTGATTTGAAGAATTATATGGAGGAGCAAAAGACCCATGATAGCCAACACTGTTGTGTTGAAGAAATACAAATTTAGATGACCAACACTACACAACTGCAAGGCTTACTATCAAGCTACACTAATTAAGAGAGTGTGGTACTGTCAAAGCAATAGAAAAATAGGTCAAGGGAGCAGAATAAAAACACAGGAATAGATCCACATAATCTTAGTCAACTCATCTTTGACAAAAGAACAAAAGGAATACAGTAAAGTAAACATAACCCTTTCAACAAGTGGTTCTGAAGCAACCAGAAATCTCATGCAAAAAAAAAAAAAAATCTAGACACGAACTTACACCAGTCACAAAAATTAACTCAAAATTAATCACTAAATATAAAACTCTCAGAAGTTAGTATAGGAGAAAACCTAGATGACCTTGGATTTGGTGATGACTTTTTATATACTACTCTAAAGGCATAAACCATAAAAGAAATAACTGATAAGTTGGACTTCAGTAAAAATAAAAACTTCTATGTGAAAGACAATGTCAAAAGAATGAGAAGAATGCTACAGCCTGGGAGAAAATGTTTTCAAAAGACATGTCTAGTAAGGGACTTTATCCAAAATATACACAAAACTATTAAAACTCAACAATATGAAAACAAGCAATTCAGTTAAAAAATGGACCAAAGACCTGATCATATACCTCACCAAAAGAAGATATATAAATAGCAAGTGAGCATATGGAAATGTTCAACTTCATATGTCATTAGGGAAGTGCAACTTCTAACAACAATGAGATATCACTACGCACCTATTAGAAGGGCCAAAATGCAGAACACTAATGAGGATGTGGAGCAATAGGAACTCTCATTTATCACGGGTGGAAATGCAAAATGCTACAGTCACTTTGGAAGAGTGTTTGGCAGTTCTTATAAAATTAAACTTCCTCTTACCATATGATCCAGCAATAGCACTCCTTGGCATTTACTTAAATAAGATGAAAATGTATGTTCACATAAAAACCTGAACACAAAAATTTGTAGGATCTTTATTAATAATTGATAAAACTTAGAAGGAACCAAAAGGTCCTTCAGAAGTAGAAAGGATAAGTAAATTACAATACATCCAAATAATGGAATATTTTTCTGCACTGAAAAATGAGTGATCAAGTTATGAAAAGACAAGGATGAAACTTAAGTGCATATTACTAGATGAAAGAAACCAATCTGAAAGTGTTACATACTATATAATTTTAGCTATGTGACATTCTGGAGAAAGCAAAATTATGAAAACAATACAAAGACTAGTGGCTGCTAGAGATTAGGGGTGAGGTGGGGTTGGATAGGCAGAGCACAAAGGACTTTTAGAGCAGTGAAACTATTCTGTACAATACTACAATGGTGAATGCATGTCACGATACATATGTCAAAACGCAGTATACCAAGAGGAAACCCTATATACACTATGAACTGGATGAAAATTGATATGCCAATGTAGGGTAATTGGAACAGATGTATCACACTGGTGAGAAGTGTTGACAGTGGGAGAAGGCTGTGCATGTGTGGTGAGAGGAAGTGTATGCATGGTAAATTTCTGTACCTTTTGCTTAAGTTTTCTGTGAGCCCAAAACTGCTCTTAAAATAGTTTATTAAAAGAAAAACAAGTGGCTGGCCTATGGGCATAATTTGCCAGCTCCTGGTCTAGGGTATGTCCATGAGACCGAGTAGCTGCGATAGGATGGAAAACAAGACTGTTGAAGCAGAAGTCAAGTAATGAAGTACCTGCCCATGCAAGCTGAGGTTAGGCAGCTTGCGATAGACTTGAGAGATATCACCACAATAGCTCATCTGTGGGCAATCTTTATGCTTGCTGCAGAAAGATAACCAGAGACAGCCAAACTGCAGCACACGGGTATCTATCAGACACTAACTGTACCTTTAATCCATCTGAAGATGATTTGAGATAGACATCTAGAAATCTCCTTGGCTGCCTGTCTTCAGAACTTAGAAACACAAATTATAGTCTGTTCCATTGATTAATCTTTGCTTTTATTTTGTTTCCACAGAGATATCCTCTATTAAATACCTGATTGCTTGAACCGTAGGCTTAACTTCGGGAGCATACCAGCATCACCTCCTCCTAAAATGAGACACATCTGTTTAACTTAACTGAATTTTTCTTAAGACTGATAATAGCAGAATGGTCTATCAGCCCAGTTTTGGAATATGAGACTTCCAAGGAAGTTTCAGAGAAGGGAACTGTGGGGCTTCAGAACATGCCATCCCATGATATGCCTCAGTGGTATACAGATTATTTTGAGCTGAGGGCAATTTTAGCTTAAGGCTCAAGAGAAATTTTTCTTCTTCCTTCAACTGCCTAGAACTTGAATTTGAAGGCTTGTCCATGATAAGAGAATATCCTGATAAACTCTTTTTGACCCACATATATGGCAGGGCAAACTTTATTTATTGAACGTTTGCCTTTCTTATCATCCCAAAATGATCCTCAGAAGCCCCAAAGGTGCATTACCTCATTCTTACTCAGAATGTCTTATGTACTTTCATTTCCCTTTTTATCTCTGAACTTTTCCTGCATATGAGGGCTTCTGACTCTCTAATGTATGTGGATTTTCCATACATACGTATATGATAAATTTGGTTGTTCTCTCTTGCAAAAAGATGAAGTAAAGAGGGAAGGAAGGAAGGATGGAAAGAAGGAAAGGAATGTCTGAGTGTTGAAAGAGCCATTAATATGGATACTTACATTATTCAGACACATGAAAGTAATGCTGGCAAATTGACAATAAGCCTAGAGTTCAAGTGTTTAAGAAATGAAGGGGAGTGAGTCTGGTTTTAGCAACTGACTACACAAACATTTATAGAACAATTCTGGTTGTTTTTTTTAAATATGACACACAGAGAGTTCCAAGTGTCCTGAATATCTGAATTTGAGTATTATTGTTTAAATGACATAAAATGGCAGAAAGTGTTTTGTTAAAAATTAAAGAACCATGAAATCACAACCAAGAAATCAAACTTATCTTAAAGCAAAATGCTGAATAGTTATCAATTATTAGTCTTATACCAGATAAGACTTCCTCTGTCTATGGCATTGAAATCCATGAAATCATTGTTCTGGTTAGTTTTGGTAAACTGTTGTCAGACTTGTCTGGGAATACACTGTTTGATGCATTCAGTGTTAATTCTTATTAACCAATTTACGTGGTTATCTTTTCTGTTTGCATTTCATGTTAATTTTACTTTTATTTGGTTAAATGTAAAGATCTGCTATATAAAATAATTTTTTAAAACCATAGCTAAACTAATCTCCTGTCTGTGTTAGGTAATATGCCTGCATCTCGCTACTCCACCAGAGTCCGGTTGATTGGCTGATAAAGTCTGTCTCTTTTATAGTCTCTGATGTGCAGAAACGTGGCTTCTTTCTAGGATAAAGTCAGCTATTTCTGGTTAGGTACTGTGAGGGCAGAAAAAGGACAAGAGCTACTTAGAGGAGTTTTTGTTTCCAAATGATTACTCATAATCGCAGACTGTAACATTAAGATGCCTGTGATTGTAGATTAATCTTTTTATCAACCTGTATTCTTTTGTCCACCCATCGCTTTATTACTGTTTCAAGTCCTTGATATTCTTTGTGAGAATCACATCACAATCTCTCAATATTATAGCTTGGTAAATTACTTGTCCAGAATTTAAGTGAAAGCAATTATAAATAAATACATGGTTTCCTAGTATTTCTCACTTAGATGTCTATATTTTGACTAAATTTACTCACTTTAACCTTTCAAAGAAAGTTTAGGAGTTCTTATTTTTTTCATACGTATTTTTAGTACTCAGCTGACATTCTGACTTACCAAAAGGACATCACCATTTTTTCCTAAAGTGCATCTGTTCAAAATCAGAAGAAAAAAGAGTAAAAGATTTCATTTTTTCTTTTCACTATTTTTTCTTTATTTTAAGGAGTTTGGCAATCAGAATTTCATAGGTGATTCATAAAGCTCTCAAATTCCATAATTCCATAAACTGGTCCCACAATGTACCAAATGCTGCCAACTGTTAACAACAAAATGCCACTCAATATCAGACTAGTCATTGCTTTTTCATCATACATATTCAAATCTATCTAATTGAGTACCTTTCCCATTAATACAATAATATATTGTCCTGTGCTTTTTACAAGATGCCCCTGCCCCGTTGAGGGTGGCCTAGGCTCTTGGAGGAGGGTTTTCAGGATCCTTCCTATATCTAGCCACACGTATATTTGTAGGCCCTTCTATGACCAGTATATTGACTAGGTATCTGGATCAGATTTCAAAAACTTTCAAGAGTTCTTTTCTTTTTTGGAATGCAGATATTTTTGGTAAATATTTTTAATTAAAATTTTTTTTACCTTTTTAAATAATGTTTCTTACTCCCTAGTAAAATATATTTCACTATTCATTTATAATTCATTTTAGAATGAAGATGACATAATAGGTGGAAATACATTTGCTCTTATTTTATACAAAGGAATGCTTTTGCTGCTATTTATAAAAAGGAATGTACTTATTTTAATTTTCATAGTTGAGACAGGATATTAAGAAAGAAATTTCTACCTCTATAGTATGTGTATGTGTGTGTATGTTTGAGGACTTCACACTCATCACAGATATAAATTCATTGGTTACAATGGCAAGCCCACATGTCTGTCCTTGGAGGATAGGATTTGTATGTGGCACACAGAAGCTTCTAAATGACTGGTTCACAGAAGCTTCTAAATGACTGGTTCAAAGATTTTGTAATAATATCTATAGTGATTTGAAACAAAACTACTTAATAGACTAAAAACTATGATAAATATGAGTTTCATGTCATTTGTTGGAAGTGTGTTATAAAAATGGTTTAATACCAAACCTACTTGACATTCTCTCTTCATTTTATACTTGTTAGAAGTAGATTAGTAAAGAACTGGTTTTGATTTGACTATAAGGAGGAAAGTAAACCGAAGTCCCCAACTCAGTCACTAGCTCTGGCTCCTGGTGTGCCACTCAGGGGCCTCCTGTCTCACGGTGTCTCTCTAACTGGGACTGCGCACAGGGGGTGGGGAGCCCGGGTCTGCCCTATGGAAAACAGGCTACCGCAGCCCAACATTTCCCAGCATCTGCTCCATCAAGTAGAGATTGCTGGAGAAATCAATAGTTGTTTAATAAGAGAGAAGTACACATTGGGATCACAGAGGACAAACATTGTCCTCGTGCTCGTTGTTTCAGTTACCTGCTATTTGGAAAAAGTATATATTAAAGCAATTGTGATGTATATGGTAGGACTTGATGTTAAGATAGAATTTCTAAAATGTACATTACATTCTAAGAATGTGTGTGTGATATGTGTGTTAGTATATGAGTATATATAGTATTTACTATTTAGTTATATTAGTATTTGGTATTTAGCATCATGGATTAACTACTGAGAATGAATTTGTATATTATACAATCCAGAATATGTAGAGGAGAAAGCAGAATGATTGGAGTTATACCTTATGTCTCTTCTTTTTATTTGAGGATGCTATCTGTCTCTGATATTTTATATAGTATAGAGAAAAAGTAGGTTTATAGTTCTTTGTATGAGAAAACAGTACAATAATTAATAAAAGTAATATAAGAATAAACTCTGTTTCATGTACTCACAACTGTACACCTACTTTTGCCCACCTTGTATATTAAGGTAATTAGTCTTCATTATACAGGAAGTCATTTGGAGAATTAGGAAGATGGATTTATTTACTTTGTTATTTCCATTGAAAGCACTTGGTAGGTGCTAGGATGGCAAAAGCTACATTAAGTATAACAAGAACTTTACTGTGGAGTTAGGTCTCAACATTAGGAAATTCATCATATTATATAACATTTTTGCAGATTTGTGATAAAAGGAGCATATGAGAAGTGTTGACAAGCTCTGAGGAAAATATATCTCTAACTTTGTTGAAGACTCCATTTCCCAAGAATTCTTCCTTTGTAAAACAACTATTAATTTCTCCAGCAAACTCTCTATACATTTGATGGAACCAACTTTGAGAAATGTTGGGCTGCAGTAGCATTTTCACCTTAGTTTAAACTCAGTTCACTTACCCAATTTAAACCGAAATTTTTACTACTTTGTCTCAGATTTCTGATTAAGACTTTGACTATACAATTTGAAACAATTATCAGATGTACAGATAGGATTTAAGTTGTTAGTAAATTCCTATCTTCCCTCCCAACTACTGAGAATATTCATAGTGACATGGTAGGGCCCCCATGCTTCCATGGTAACCTAGTAGAGATTTGGAGGAAGGCAAGGCATTTCAAAACCCCGATATCAAGATGCATATGTAGTTCACAACTTGGCCTAAAACTCCAATTTTTCCTGCTCTGATGGGTACAATTGTAAAATTTTTATTTTTTGTCAAGGTGATTTGAAAAAAAGAGCAAACCGATTTTATTCAGTAAAAATATTTAAAACAGCTTTCACCCTTGGAGGCAGAGTGACCAGTATCTCTCATCCAATTACTGCAAAATCTTATAACTGATTTCAATGTTTTCATCCACACCCATGCCCCAGGAGACTTTATAAAGCAATTTAGACCACTTATTCCTCTATTTACAATCCTCACAGAGCTTCTGTTTCAGAGAAAAATAGCCAACATCCTCACCACATTTGACAAGGCCCTGTGTATCCTAAAATCTTATTTTATTTTTTCAATTTTTAAAAAATATGTTATATTGATTATGCTATTACAGTTGTCCCATTTTCCCCCCTTTATTCCCCTCCGCCCTGCACCCCCCCATTCCTCACCCTTTAGTTTTTGTCCATGGGTCATACATGTAAGTTCTTTGGCTGCTACATTTCCTATACTATTCTTAACCTTCCCCTGTCTGTTTTCTACCTATCGTTTATGCTACTTATTCTCTGTACTTTTTCCTCCTCTCTCTCCCTTCCACTCCCCTGTTGATAGCCTTATATAAATCCGTTTAACATTTCATATAATAAAGGTTGGGTGATGATGAACTCCTTGAACTTGACCTTATCTGAGAAGCACTTTATCTGTCCTTCTATTCTAAATGAAAATTTTGCTGGATAGAGTATTCTTGGATGTAGGTCCTTGCCTTTCATGACTTGGAATACTTCTCTCTAGCCCCTTCTTGCCTGCAAGGTCTCTTTTGAGAAATCAGCTGACAGTCTTATGGGAATTCCTTTGTAGGTAACTGTCTCCTTTTCTCTTGCTGCTTCTCAGATTCTCTCCTTATTTTTAATCTTGGGTAATGTAATTATGATGTGTCTGGTGTGTTCCTCTTTGGGTCCAACTTCTTTGTGACTCTCTGAGCTCCCTGGACTTCCTGGAATTCTATTTCCTTTGCCAGATTGGGGAAGTTCTCTCTCATTATTTCTTCAAATAAGTGTTCAATCCCTTGGCCGTCCTCTTTTCCTTCTGGCACTCCTATGACCCAGATGTTGGGACGTTTACAGATGTCATGGAGGTTCTTAAGGCTCTCCTCAGTTTTTTGAATTCTTGTTTCTTCATTCTCTTCTCGTTGGATGTTTTTTTCTTTCTGCTGGTCCACTCCATTGATTTGAGTCCTAGTTTCCTTCTCAGCCCTTCTCATTTGTTCAAGTAATTGTGACAGTTTTTCTTCGAATCCTGTGAACATCCTGATTACCAGTGCTTTGAACTGTGCATCTGATAGGTTGGCTATTTCTTGGTCACTTAGTTGTATTTTTTCTGGAGCTTTGTTCTGTTCTTTCACTTGGGTCATTTTTTTCCCTCGGTGCACCTGTTACTTTAAGGGATGGAGCCTTAGGTGTTCCCGTATCCTAAAATCTTTGTCCCATCCCATTTCCTACTTCTCTCCTCCTACTCTTTTATATAGTCACACTGACCTTGCTTCGTATTCTCTTCTAATGAAATAGTCTTCCTTCACAATAATTCATGGTTAACTTCCTCACATCTCTAGTCATTGATCAAATAGTAGTTTCTCAGTAGACCTACGATGACCAACTATTTAAATTTGCAACTCCCACCAAAACTTTTAATCCTTATCCTGCTTATTGTTTGAGCATATATTATTTTCTAAAATACTGCACAATTTATTACGTCTATGTTTACCATCTGTCTACACTGCTAGAATTTAAATTCAGTCAGGCCAAGGATTTTCATATGTTTGTTTGTTTTGGGTTTTGTATTTATTGTTTTTTGCTCATTATTTTATCCTGAGCACCTGGAATACTGCTGACACATAACAGGGGGTTAATAAATATTTGTTGGCCAAATGAGTGAATGAATGGAAAAAAGAATCAAAAGAAAGTAGTTCCCACTAATTTGATAAAAAATTATCAATTGATCAATTGAGATCTTTCTGGATAAAAAAAAATCTAGTGGTTTACAAGATAGAAAAATCAAGCTTTAATTGAGCTAATTGTTTCGTTGTTTTTTTTTTTTTTTTTGACAAGTAATATAGTTATAAGATTATCCCAATCTAAGTCATTGCATAGTTAAAATATATTTTGATATTCATTGCTGGTTTTGAGTTGTGTTTTTTAATCTCATGCCAATACTTGACATCTAGATAAATGCTGTATGGTCCTGAAACTGATATTCTTCTTTTTTTACTTAGGCAGAAGATATTACATTAGCCTTCTTTAGTTATAACTAAAGCCAAGATTTCAAAAGGCAGAAAGAGACATGAGTTTTATACAAGCTGAGTCATAGAAGTTTTCATACTATGTATTTTCTATAATTGTTTTCAAATGTTGTTTGCAAAACAGCAGAGAGAAAACTCTCATACTGCTTGTGATGGCACATTACCCATGGGGGCAAGGTTGGCAGAGGCAGACTCCAGGTGGAAATCCTGTGTCCTCAGAGGAAGATTAGAGGACTCTCAGCAACAGCTGTGGGGTGAGGGAGGTTAGAGAGCAGGCAAACCCAGAAAATAAAATAAAATAAAATAAAGTAAAGTAAAATAAAATAAAATAGAGTAGAATAAAATAAATAAAATAAAATAAAAACATAAAATAACATAAAATAAAATAAACCACTTTGTGCCTGACTTGCACAACTATGACCACCATTGATAATCCTTCCTTAGGAACTACTAGCCAGTTGCTTCCTAGAGCACCCTGGAAGGGGTCATGTTACACAGGAAAAAATAGAAATGTCAGAGTCCTATTTAGAAGTTCTCCACTCATTGCTTTACTTTTGTCCCTTTAAATGATACATTTTTACTTCATTCACTGACCGCATGATACCAACTTCTGGCCTTCCTTATGCAAAACAGTAAATCTGAATTCTAAGTAAAGAACAATTTTTTTTTATGTATTGACTCATTTCTCCTGCTTTTGCATTTAAAAATCTACCAGCTTGTAAATAACCAAGAAGATAGCTCAAAAGATGCCCAAGTTACCTCTTCCCCAACATACTGAAGATGTAATTGCCTATATTTCTAATCTTTTAGTCCAATTCTAGCTCCTCAACTACCCTAGGAATATCTTTCTTTTCCAACATGTCCTTTTAAATCTTGACAAAAAGGACATTTATTCAACTGTAAAAGTCTAAAACCTATAATTATATATTTTAATCTGTAGGTTAATTTAAAAATATTAATTAAAAGTGCACTTCTAAGAACAAAATTTTATTAATAATTTTAATTTTTTTGAACTTTTATATATTTTGCAAAATTTTTGCATTGGTGATAACTACATAGTAAAAAATATCCTTAATAAACATGAATTAAAAGTTATTTTATTTATTAGTATAATAATATATTTTAATTTCAGACTATTCTCTAAACTGTGGACCACTAATTTATTTTGTCTTTCTACTTATAGCTTCTTATGACATTTGTCTCTCTTCTATTTTTTTTGTTTTGAGATAGCGATACTATTATTATATTTCCTTATACACTGTTATACAGATATTATAAAGCTAATAATTGCCTAAAATTAAAAAATGTGTAAATTCAGAAACTTACAAATCCAGAAAATATATAGAGAAAAATATTCTTTAATTTCCCAATGCTAAGATGATGATCATTTATATTTTACCATATGTACTTGAATTTTCTCCAAATATGTGTATTTACTGTATAATTGTGTATAAACACATCCCTGGACACAGACACATTTGGAAAAATAGGGGGCATAATTTGCATACTGTTTTGTGATCTATTTTTAATAATATAGTATGCACATCTATTGAATAAGTGTACTAGAAATTATTTATTATTAAAATATTAAATTATTTTCAATATTTTATTGCAATGGACATACTTCTACACACATTTTTTATGCTTGTATAATAATTCCTAGTGTTTGATATTGAAATCTGAACAAATATATAGTATAAAGCCATCTAATAAGTTTATACAGCTTTTTTACATTTTTAATTCTCATAAAAGTGAAATGTTTGAAAATTTCCTTTTCATGGTCAAAATTTACTGTATTTATCTATGTTCATAACAGTCTTGATAGAAAGAATCAGAATTATTAGATTAATAAGAGAAATCTCTAATATTGCTAAGTATTCTACTGCATTTTCCTGATCTGACAAAGACAACTAATTCAAATATAGTTAAATTCTATTGCTATGTGCCTTGCCATTCTCTTCTGAATTAATTATTGGTCAAGTTATTTTTGTTTCCAGAACATATGCTATTTTGTTCATCTTTCAGAAATTTTGTAGTGTGGTTGTTTTCCTCCCTGAAAATTTAAACTGTTTCCTGTCATTTTGCATTAAAATGTAACTAGAAACTCAACAAACTACTATGAGGAAAACCAAAAAGAAACTCATAGAACATATTCCAACACTGTCTACAACATATTGTGAAATGAAGTAGGAGCTATCTACATTCAATCTAAGATCTGCAACAAATTAGACATCAAGGAGGGATTAATCTTCATCTGTCTGATACTCAGTTTCCTCATTTGCTATGTTTCATTTGCCCTATCAACTTTCAAGGTCATTGTCTGGTTAATAGGAGGTAACTTATACTGATAGTTTTTGGACAACATCAAGAGCAACTTTACACAGGGTATCAAAGTGTCAAGGAGAATTTCCACTTGATAGTTTCAGTGGAAGAGAATTTAGTTAAATCACTTTTTACAGAGGTATGTATGGACAGGACAAAAGAAGCAAAAGGAGTAATAGAGACTTCCCCAAACTAACAACGGCATGAAAGCACTTTGATGATATCAGTCAGCATAGACTAGATCAGTGATTCTAATAGTCTGGTCTCTGAACTAATAACATCAGTATCACCTGTTAGAAATGCATATTCTCAGGTTTTATAACCTAGTCCCACTGAATCAGAACCTCGTGGTATGGGGTAATAGTCTGGGGGAAACTGATAGAAGCTAAACATTAATCACTGTGCTAGGTTATGCTATGGTAATAACTCCAGGTAACAGATCCAAAAACATTTGATTTTAGCTCATGCTGCAAGTTCACGTTGGACATATTTATTGGGTCAGCTGCAGCTGTTTTTGTCTTCCTTCTAGGACCTAGGCTGACGCTGCAACTCTTGTTGACAATATTGCTTGTGACCACAGCAGAGAGAAATAAGATTATTGTGAAGGCTGGTTGAGAAGTGACACAAATCATTTTAATCTTTATTACCCAAAGTTGGCCATGTGGTCAGGCCCAAAATTAATACATCAGGACATGTATTTCATCTAGAGTTAAGTGCCCTGAATATGGGTGAAAAATAATACCATCTACATCACCACTCCCAGGCAAAGAAAAAAGTCATGGAAGAAGACAGAGTTACTGGAGGTCAGGACAATCTGGAGCCATAGAAGAGGGCTACCCAGCAGAGAGAAATATGGAGCGGGTGGGGAGGCGCAGCCATCAATAGAAAGAGGCACACAACAAAGACCTCCACACTTTTCATGTGCTACACAGGTCAGTCTACTGTGGTACGGAAATGGGTAGAAAAGTGTACAGCCTGGATCTGGGGGTGGTGGTGATACCAGTTTTCAAGTTTTTATCAGCAGTGACTTGATTTACATGCTGTCTAGTTGTCTGCATCCTCATGTCCCTCCTTTAGTCTGGGGATGAGAGAACTGACTATACATGAAAGTTTGTATTTGTAAGTTATATAACCCACTTTATAAAGGCTTGATGTTCTCATGAGTTAATTATAATTCTAATTATCTTGAATTTCATCAATGTTTATTTCTTAATTACTATAGTTTATTTGGTACCATTGTCATCAATGTCAGACAACTTTGTCTCAGTAAATCTGCATGGAAATGATGCTTAGGAGACAGTGCACACTTCCTAAAGCAAAGACAGCCTCCACAAGGAGTGACAAAATAAAGAGTGGTGAAGTGAAAAGTTCTTCAACTGAGAGTCAGGGACTTTAAATCTAACCTTCGGTCTGCTGGAAGCAGGCCATGTAATTGTGGAAAAAATTCAGTTTATGTATAATAAAAATAATTTGGTTGAGATAACCCTCTGGAATTCCTTTTAGTAACATAATACAATGTTTTAATGTCCCATTTGCTTTATTACTGGATGGATATTAACTAAAATTTAAGGAAAATAGAGATGGCTGCCACTAGTCACCCTTTTTCACCAATAAATTCTATATATTATACAATGACCAGTGTTAATTTATCTTTAAAAGTTTCAACCCCCAGAAAACTTAATATACATATGATTAATTCCAAGCAAATATGGTATTTGTTGATTTGTAGACCGGTGGTAGGATTCTCTTGGAAACTGCAGGATAGTGAACCACGATATCCTTGTGAGATTTGCTTTTTAACTTCTGTCTCAAAGAACATAAAGAGTGCCCAAAAAATTAGGTATATTGAATTCGTTTGTACAGCTGGTATGAAGCAACACTAGGATTTGTGTGGTCTTGGCCAAGTTGTTTAATCTTTTTGAGCCACAGTTTACTCATCTTTAAAACCAAGACTATAATGCAAATAACAGAGTGATTTTGCAGCAAGGAGAGATGTAATAATATGCATGATCCTCAAAGAAGCATCTAACATATAGCAGATTACATTAATAAATATTATTATTTCCTCTTACCTACTTCTGTTTCGCCGAAGCACCTACTCCAATGCTTTGTGTGTAACAGGCTCTTAGTATATAACTGATGCTTGCTTGATGGGACCTAACGTATCTGAATTGGCTACTGCTGTTTACTAGTTGTTGTATGAACATCCCAATTGAGATATCTGTGGCATTCCTAGTCACCTTTATTTTTGTTAGCCATGGTTTTTAAGAACTTGACTTTTTAGAGTCCAGGTTTGCATAGTGACTTGCGTGTTCACATTAGCTATGTGATCTTTGCCAAAGTCACCCTGTCTTAGTTTCCCCATATGTAAAACAAGTATGTAAATCGATGATGATGACGTGGTAACTTTCTCATAAATTTTTGTGTGTGAGTGTGTCTGTGAAGATTGAAGACACGAATACCTGTAAACACTTACATTAATGCCTGGTACAGAGTCAATACTGAAAAATTGTGAGCTTTTGTTACTCTTCTGTCTTATACCAGGTACTTATTCTTTGATAAATGCCTCTGTCCCAACACACACACACACACACACACACACACCTTCTCTAAAAAACTCAAATATTTCCCTTCTGAGCATGACTTTCAGAAGAACAGTATCAGTATGTCAGGATTCCAAATGACGCTTTATAAATGGGCACCGAAAATTCTCTTAAGCAAAGAGAGAGAATCAAATACCAAAAACTAATTAAATAATATGAAGGATAAAATACTAACTGACACAATCAGGCGACAGAAAATGAAGGCCAAGATAACGTTTCCAGCTGTACACTCTGGTGCCCTTTTCCCCCTTATAACGGGGTGAGTTAGGGTGGAGTGTCATCCTTAACTTTGAATTTTGCTGCTTTTGTCAGTTGTGTCACAACCTTAACATTATTTAAATGTACATTTTTATATTTAATATTCATATTCAGGTGTTCAAACCATAATTTCTGTTAGTAAAAGTGACATTTCTTAAAGTTCATTATTTTTTCCACATAGAAATCTCAGGCATTAAAAAAAAACAGACTTTAAATAATAGAACAGAAGTGTCTTCGGGCTAACAGCTCCCCTTATGATTTGTCATTTTGGTACTTGAGTACTTGGAAGAAATAAGTTTGATAACAGCCGAGTCATTTAGCTTTGTGATTAGAAACCAGCAGCCAGCTCTACATGTCTAGGCAGCCCTTCACATTCAGTGGAGAGCTTATATAAACTGTGTTGCTTTGACTTTTTTTGCTTGACATTTTCAAGCCAAGATGCACTATATAAAATGTCCGTTAAATTTGCCAAGGATTGCAAATTATCATGGCAATGTATCTTGATGATAATCAAGAATGTGGCAACAATTATATGGCATCCATCTGTGGGGTTTAGGTAAAGTACTCAACTGAGCTCTCCCAATTAATTAACTTACACAAAGCAAAATGAGCAATTCGTATTGCAGAGGGAGAGAGAATAGAAATAAAATTTGTGGGAATGTACCATGAGAAGAAATGCAAAGAATCACCAATTTATTATGAGGGCAAAGACAGGGTCTTTCTGGTCAGATTTTATTCCATACGTATAACATTAATTTTGTCTCTTTCTTTTAACATAGCAGGTAGTTTTGGAAGCCCTTCTGAAGATTACAGAATATTTCACATGTATCCATTGGCAGTGAATTCAGGAGACTATTTCAGAAAGGCATAGAGTCTTTCTGTTTTTAGAGTTTGATAAATACCATTTATTACTAATGCTGTTGATTTACAATAATGGAGAGGAAAAGAAAGAAAAATAAATTATCCAAAATTTGATGTTATGTCATACTAGGGACAGCATTCCCACCTTCAAGTCCCCACTCTGTGCTTTAATAGACAGTCATGTATATTCATGTCTTATTTTTACTGAAGGGTTTGTGTTCTTTTCTTGGTTAAAGAGAATCTGTGTCATATTCATCATTAAAAAAAATTGGTCTCATATGAAACTCCAGACAAGAAATTAAACTATGCATTAAGCATTTAAGTCATAAAAAATATTCTTTGCTTTATTTAAGAATTTACTCCAAACAACAAAAAGAGCTGAGAGAAGTACTATATACGACTTGTCAGGAACACCTACAATATCTGTGTCATAATTTGAACAAGTGATGGCTTTCATAAGTCTTATCCAAATTGTATAAAATTAATGAAAAATAAATTGTATAATGAAGTAGAAGATCCATTAAAAATAACTTTAAAAGATCTTTAATCTTTGTTGGCATTTTAAAAGCGTGCTATTTTGTATTGCTACATTCTCTGTTGGCTTACACATGTAACAATACCTGTTGACTGGAAACTTGAACCTTTTCATAGAAATAAATTTCTGTTCAACACTTGTTTCAAACAGAGTCAATACATATTGGATCCATGCTTGATTATGCTTTTGATAGAGACATGTCTTTTTATTTTTATTTTTAGTCAATTTCATTGAGTCATTTCTTCTTGCTAAACAGAGAATAAAAAGTCACACTTCCTTTTTGTGAGAAAAATTCCTTAGAAGAGACAATATCATTTTATTACCTCTCTTAGCACATTAGGGCTCCTTGGTGAGTTTTTGACTGTTTTCCAGATAGTAGGTAAAAATTGTGAAGATTTAACTCTTCTCAATGAGAGTGCTCTTCTAAATTTTCTTTACTTACTCAAATCTCATCCAAGTTTTTGAGGACCAAGTTAAATTCTACCTCTTTCTTGATTTCATCTTTATCTGTATGGGTTCTCTTTGACCTCCATAAGTAGGATTCCACAGACATTTGTAACTTTTCCATTCACTTTTGCACATAAGTGTGTACATACAATATTATTTACCTTTGTTGAAGCTCATAAAGGGAGGTACCAAGATCTCAATACATAATGCTGATTATTAGGCCCTCAAAAATATCATAGGCTAATCATTTCTCATCATGCTATGGCATTAAATTTATATACAAATTATTTGTATATGAAGTCTTAAAAATTGCAAGCATTCTTTTAAAGATACACATTCTTTAAAAGTTGTGTGTCCTATGTCTTCTTCAAAACTCCTTTAGAACCTTTAAGAAATACAATGAAATGCTGTATTTTTCTAAACATAC
>PVJI01027465.1:0-17646 GCA_004026765.1 Micronycteris hirsuta
GTTGGGTTTGCCTTTCAATTCAGACTCCAATTCTTCCTGCTGGGAACACCAGCCTCTGCAAATCAGTCCCCAGGTAAGCACCGACCTCCGGACTGCTGGGGACCAAGGCTCTTCCAACAGACGCGCGCGTCTGCCTTGGCAACTCACACACCCCAATCCAGCTCCCTCCCTCGGAACCTGGAGCAAACCGGGAAGCTGCCGCTACTGGATCCGCAGACCTCCCGGCTCCCTGTGAGTCCCAAGTGACCCCTTCCCTCCGAAGCAGTCTCCCTACCGGCTGATCTTTCAGTTTTATGCGCAGTCCTGGTTTCCAATCTTCCCCCACACCGGAATACAGCTGGGTGATCACTCTGCTCCTCAGAAAATCGGCCCGATATCCCGCCAGTGGGCCGGAGGATAGCGATGACGCTTCTCCCTTCTCCGCCGCCATCTTTCTTCCCCATCATCTCTATCTTTAATCTTGAGTAATTTAATGATGATGTGCCTTGGTGTGTTCCTCTTTGGGTCAAACTTCTTTGGGACTCTCTGGGCTTCCTGGACTTCCTGGAAGTCCATTTCCTTCACCAGATTGGGGAAGTTTTCCTTCATTATTTGTTCAAATAAGTTTTCAATTTCTTGCTCTTGTTCTTCTCCTTCTGGCACCCCTATAATTCAGATATTGGAATGTTTAAAGTTGTCCCAAAGGTTCCTAAGCCTCTTCATTTTTTTGAATTCTTGTCTCTCCATTCTGTTCTGGTTGGATGTCTATTTCTTCTTTTTGTTCCAAATCATTGATTTGAGTCCTGGTTTCCTTCCTGTCACTGTTGGTTCCCTGAATATTTTGCTTTATTTCACTTTTGAGTAGCCTTCATTTGTTCTTTCATTTTGCGACCAAGCTCAATCAGTTCTGTGAGCATTTTGATTACCAGGGCTTTGAACTCTCCATCAGATAGGTTGGCTATCTCCTCATTCCTTAGCCCTTTTTCTGGATTTTTGATCTGTTCTTTTACTTGGGCCATATTTCTTTGTCTTGGTGCACCCGGTAAGTTGTAGGGGGTGGGACCTTAGGTATTCACCAGGGCAGGGCAACACTCTTTGCTGTGTTGTGTCGCTGTATGTGGGGTAGGTGTCAGAGACAGAACAATACAGCTCGCTTGCTGGGCTCTAGTCCCACATTCCAACAAGCTCTCATGTGAGACTGGGAGTTTCTCCCACTGTAGTCCACTGTCAGCTCTGAGTCTCAGTCTCCTGTTCAGGCAGCCCCGCCCATGTGGTCCGCTGCCGTGCTGCAGGTTGTCTCCATCCACCCGTCTTACCAGTCTGGTTGACTGTTTCTTTAATTTCTTGGTGTCGGAGTTCCATGCACTTTGATTTTCTGGCACTTCTCACTGTTTATTGATTTCAGTTTGGTTGTTATCCTACTTTTGGTTGTGCAAGGAAGCAGAGGGTTTCTACCTACACCTCCATCTTGGCTAGAACTCTGTAGTTTTTATTAAGTTTTGAACTTGGGAAGTGTGAGGTCTCCAATTTTATTTTTCTAGAATTGTTTTGGTTATTTGTGGCACATTGCATTTCCATTTTAATTTTATGATCAGCTTGAGTATTTCTGCAAAATGTCAGCTTGGAGTATATAGGGATGCGTTGAAACTATAGATAAATTTGGGAAGTGTTCTCATGATATGAAACGTCTTTGCATTTATTAGATGTACTTTTACTTTCTTCAAATGTTTTGATATAGTACATTTATGTTAAACCAACCTCGCATTACTTGGATAAACCCGTTCGTCACGAAGTATAGCCCTTTTTATATGTTGTGGGATTTGACTTGCCAGTATTTTGAGATTCTTTAATGTGTAGGCTGTTTTTCATCAAATCTGGGACATTATCAGACATTATTTCTTCAAAGTTTTTTCTGTACCTTTGTCTTCTCCTATTATACCCATTATGACTGTTTGTGTTCTTACTTATGTACCACATTTCTCTAAGGTCCTGTTCATTTTTTCTTTACTCTTTTCAAGTCCAGAATTTCCATCTGGGGCTTAGGCATTCTATCCTTTACTGATATTTTCTTTTAATTTTTTAAATATACTATATTGATTATGCTATTACAGTTGTCCCATGCCCCCCTTTATTCCCCTCCTACTGCAACCCCCCATTCCCCACCCTTTAGTTTTTGTCCATGGGTCATACACATAAGTTCTTTGGCTTCTGTATTTCCTATACTATTCTTAACCTCCCCCTATCTGTTTTCTACCTAGCACCGATGCTACTTATTCTCTGTACTTTTTCCTCCTCTCCCCCCCCCACTCCCCTGTTGATATACCTCCATGTCTTCTATAAATCCCTTTAACATTTCATATAATAAAGGCTGGATGATGAACTCCTAGAACTCAACCTTATCTGAGAAGCACTTTATCTGCCCTTCCATTCTAAATTAAAGTTTTGCAGGATAGAGTATTCTTGGATGTAGGTCCTTGCCTTTCATGACTTGGTATACTTTTTTCCAGCCCCTTCTTGTCTGAAAAGTCTCTTTTGAGAAATCAGCTGACAGTCTTATGGGAATTCCTTTGTAGGTAACTGTCCTTTTTCTCTTGCTGCTTCTAAGATTCTCTCCTTATTTTTAATCTTGGGTAATGTAATTATGATGTGCCTTGGTGTGTTCCTCTTTGGGTCCAATTTCTTTGGGACTCTCTGAGCTTCCTGGACTTCCTGGAAGTCAATTTCCTTCACCAGCTTGGGGAAGTTCTCCTTCATTATTTGTTCAAATAAGTTTTCAATCCCTTGGTCTTCCTCTTCTCCTTCTGGCACCCCTATAATTCGGATGTTGGGACGTTTAAAGATGTCCTGGAGGTTCCTAAGCCTCTCATTTTTCTGAATTCTTGTTTCTTCATTCTTTTCTGGTCGAATGTTTCTTTCTTCCTTCTGGTCCACACCGTTGATTTGAGTCCCAGTTTCCTTCCCATCACTATTGGTCCCCTGTGCATTTCCCCTTATTTCTCTTAGTGTATTCTTCATTTTTTCATCTAGTTTGTGACCAAATTCAACCAATCCCGTGAGCATCATGGTTACCAGTGTTTTGAACTGCGCATCTGATATGTTGGCTATCTCTTCATGGCTTAGTTGTATTTTTTCTGATGTTTCCGTCTTGTCTTTCATTTGGGCCATTTTTTTTTCCTTTCCGTGTGCCTGTTAATTTAAGGGGCTCCGCCTTAGGTGTTCACCAGGGTGGGGTAACCCACGCTGTTGTGTTGTGATGCTGCCAGTGGGGGTGGGGCCTAAGAAAGAACAGTGGTGCTTGCTCTGCTCTCTGCCGGCTTTCAGTCACTTCCCCCGCTACCCACAAGCAAATTGGGCCCATCTGTGCTGGTTCCCAGGTGGGTGGGCTTGTGTAGTTCCAAGTCCCTGTGGGTCTCTCCAATGAACTCTCCTGTAAGGCTAGGAGTTCCTCCCGCTGCAGCCTCAACCCCCACAGGTGTTTTCAATCGGTGGTTTGGGGCTTTATTTCTCCACGACGGTGGGTTGCGTGGTCTGCTCCGCTCCCCAGCTCTCTCCTGGTTTATCTGTGCTCAAATGAGGGACCGCCTGGTCCACCAGTCTCAGCCCTGTTGGGTCCGGGCCGGCCAGCCATGGGCCTTGCCAAGTGCACCGGCCATGGGTTTCTCCAAGAAGCTGCAGCGTTGCCCGTACTGCTCCACAAACCTCCGTCTTGCCGCGTGCTCTCAGCACGGCTCCGCCCCACTCACCTGTCTGGATGAACGTGTCCTCTACTACTCCTTGGTTGTCAGACCTCTACACAGTTTGATTTTCTGTCAGTTCTGGTTGTTTTTTGTTTTTAAATTGTTGTTTTTCCTCTTTTGGTTGTTCGAGGATGCACGGTGTGTCTACCTACGCCTCCATCTTGGCCGGAAGTCCTTATATTTTCTTTTTGATGAGTCATTGCTATCATACACTCCTTTCATTTAAACATTGCTTCTTTAAGTTCTTTGAACATATTTATACTAGCTGCTTTAAAGTCCTTGTCTACCAAGTTCAAATTCAACATCTGATCCCCGTCAGAGGCAATTTCTACTGTCTTTTTTTTCCCTGCGTATGGGTCACATATTCCTTTCTTTCCACGTCTTATAACTTTCAATTTATCTGAACAGTTTAGGTAATATACTGTAGCAGTTTTGGATACTGATTGTCCCTGCTGTGAGGTTTGTTGTTGTTTAGTAACTTGGGTGGACTAAATCTGTGAATCTATTCCCCAAGTGTGCAACCTCCAATTTTCCTATTAATTTTTTTTCTTGTTTTTATCTTTAAACCTGGCTTCCTAAGGGTCATCCCTTGGTCAGTAGTTTCACCATCAGCCACTGATTGATCAGCACTGTGATTAAGCCATTGAATCAATAAGATTTTAATTTATTGCTATTTGTTGTGTGGCTTAGACACTGCTTTCACACTTCAGGGACTTTACAAGTTTGTCCTTCATTTAGTCAAGGATTAATAGCAAAACAGTTTACTCTCCTGTTGCTCCTGTGAGTGTGGCCTTAGGTATGTGCACATACTTCCACATCACCAGGTTTCCTTTGTTACCTCTTTCTCTGATCTCCCTGATAAGCCCGCTGGCTGGTTTGGCTCTATTGTTATCATACCCCTTTTGGTCTCTATTAATTATTAGCTGATTTTTCTTTTGGACAATTCCTTGAAGGCATAAACTGTTCCAAGATCCAAATAAAGTTAGGCTCCTCAGGCAGAGCTAGGGTGTTGCCAGTCCTCCAGGTGTTCTCTGACCCCTCCTTAGCAGAACCTCTGTTATTATGGAACAATATCTGGGAGAGATGGGAGCTCTCACTTGGCTGCCAAGCATACTGGAATACCTCTTTTGCAACACACAGTTGGGTGCAAAGATGGGTGTAGCCACTAGCTCAGAAGTTACATACTCCTACTACCATTACTGGTTCTACAGATCGTGAATTGTTTTCAATTCATTGCAAATCCTTTTAGCATTCTCCAGAGATTTTGAATGATTATCTTCCCTAATTTTGACCAAGTAGACAGATACTTCTCTGGGGAGAAGTTCCACTGATTAAAAATTAATGTCTATTTTTTTAAGATTTTATTTATTTATTTTTAGAGAGAGGGGAAGGAGAAAGAGAGGGAGAGAAACAGCAATGTATGGTTGCCTCTCACATGGCCTTCACGGGGACCTGGCCTGCAACCCAGGCATGTGCCCCGACTGGGAATCGACCCGGGACCACTTGGTTCCCAGCCTGCGCTCAATCCACTGAGCTATACCAGCCAGGGCAAAAAGTTAATGTCTAATTTTTAAAAATTATATACTTTATTCTCCCTCATTACCTCAGGTACCAAACAGTTGCCTACTGATAGATACAAGTGGAAAACATAAAATGTAAAAATTGAGTATTAAATAATACATGAACTCACATGATATTAACTGTGCTATTGTATCCAGGGCTGGAATACTCATAAATGCCCAGGATATCAAATTATTAAATAGGTGCTTATTCATTCTTACTTTCAGCACTTTCTCCAGAAAGGCTCAGGCAACCTCTGTTCACCCAGAGGGTAAAGTATAGAAAATGCACATTACCGCAGTGACCTACTGCCTTCTGGATAGTCTTCAATAACATTTCTTTAAGTTGTACTTTCATTGTATATACTTCAAAGGTTGGAAAAACTTTTACACCTTTTTTCCCTTTTTGGTGTCTCAATGAAATTTTAAGATTTCCTATCATTTTATATGTCAAACCTTTGAAAATAGATACTAAAATATAAATACTACCAAAGAGAGAATCAAAAAGCAAAGTACTTATGTGACTTCCAAGGTCATACAATTCATTAACGACAAACCTAGTACTGGAAGCAACAGAAGGACTCCTTGAAATTGAGCCTTCAGCTCTGTGTACCAAATCTAGTTAGATAAACTAATATTCTTCCTGGTAAGTTGAAAAAAATTGTTTTCCTATGACATATTAAAAAGTAGACTTTAATTCACATGTACTATTTTGCTCCTTGGGAAAATATTCTTTTCTGAGTATTATACAAATAAAGCATTCGTAGTTCAGGTCAACAATATATGCTGTTGCCAACAGTCTTAGATAGAGTTGCTATAACAAAAATGCCATAGACTAGGTGACTTAAAAAATGTATTTCTCACAATTCTGGAGGATGGAAGTCTAAGATCAGGGTGCCAGCGTGTCAGGTTCTGAAATCCCTCTTCTTAGCTTGTAGATGGCTGGCTTCTTGCTATGTCCTCATATGGCAGAAAGATTGCATCTTTCTTATAGTTACTAATCCCATTCATGAGGGCTCTACTTTCACAATCTAATTTGCTCCCAAAGTCCTTACCTCTACATATCATCACATTGAAGGTTAGGGTTTCAACATATGAATTTGGAGGGACACATTTAGTCCACAGCATCCATATTTATTAGAAATAGAATTTCTCACATGACCAACTTTAGAGAATATTTTTTCCTTTTAGTAAAACCACTTTGTGATATAAAAGGTAAAGAAGGAATTTCTACTATGTTAACAAAAGTTATGTGAGGACAAGACTTATCTACTTTTCTTTCCAGATCACTCCAAAGACAGAGAGGAAAAAGAAGTGATGTTAAAAAAGAAAACAATCCGCCAATATGGCGGTGTAGGTGCACGCACTGTGCCATCGCTCACAACCAGAGAGTTTAAACAACGAACTCAATACTGAAAAATAAACAACTATAACGGACAGAATCGAACTGAAGGGAAGTCCGACACCTAGGAAGCTGCGAGGATGTACACCCAGGCCGGTAAGCAGGGCAGAACCAAGCGGAGGAGAGGATTGAGAGGCAGTTTGCCCGGAGGGACTCACGCCGTGAGCGCCTAGCCTAGCCAAAGCACCACCCCAAGCAACGGGTGAACCCCGCAGGCCGGCGGAATAACCAGTGAGGCCAGTGGGAACCAGCAGGGCCGAGACTGGCGGAAAAGGCAGTGGGGAACTGGGGAGCGGAGGGTGATAGGGAGCGGAGGTGAACGGCAGTCGCCATTGCTCCCTCCCAGGCCCCGCCCCCAGAGGAAATGCCACAAAAAAGCAACCCAAGTTGCCGGGCACCGGTGAACACCTAAGACTCCGACAGTTGCGCTGAGATAAAAAGAATGAAAATGGCCAAAATGAAAGAGCAGAACAAATTACAACTAACGGACAAAAAGATAGCTAAATTATCAGATAACCAGTTTAAAACACTGGTAATCAGGATGTTCACAAAACTGGAAGAAAGGTGGATGCAAATAAATGAACAAATGAAGAATACACTAAAGACAATGAGGGAAGATATACAGGGAACCAATAGGGAAAAGAAGGAAGCTGGGACTCAAACCAATAGGGTGGACCAGAAGGAAGAAACGAGAATTCAAAAAAATGAGGAGGGACTCAGGAACCTCAGAGACATTTGTAAACGACACAACAGCCGGATCATAGGGCTGCCAGAAGGATAAGAGGAACACCAAGAAATTGAATGTATTTTTGAACAGATATTGAACGAGAACTTCCCAAATCTGGCAAAGGAAATAGACTTCCAGGAAGTCCAAGAAGCTCTGAGAACCCCAAAGAAGCAGGACCCAAAGAGGAACACACCAAGGCACATCATAATAACATTACCCAAGATTAAGAATAAGGAAAAAATCTTACAAGCAGCAAGAGAAAAGGAGACAGTTACCTACAAAGGAATCCCCATAAAACTGTCAGCAGATTTCTCAAAGGAGACCTTCCAAGCAAGAAGGGGCTGGAGAGAAACATTCCAAATCATGAAAAGCAAGGACCTACAACCAAGAATAATCTATCCAGCAAAACTTTCATTTAGAATGGAAGGGCAGACAAAGTGTTTCTCAGATAAAATCAAGTTCAAGGAGTACATCATCACGCAGCCTTTACTATATGAAATGTTAAAGGGATTTATATAAGGACTCATGAGAGAAGGCGCCGAGGCCAGATTAGCTACCGGGAAATTCAGATCAGTCACAGCCAAGACGCTTGTGAGGTAAGCAAGCAAAATATAACCAGAGACATTGAAATTTAGAACAATCTGGCAGTAACCAGAGGGGAGGGGGAAGAGGATAATGGGGACAAGGGTATTCAGGAACTGCCATAAAGGACACATGGACAAAACCAAGGGGGAGGGTGGAAGCAAGGGAGGAAGGTAGGTTTGCCTGGGGTTGGGGGTGGGGGGTAAATGCAGACAACTGTAATTGAATAACAAATAATTTTTAAAAAAGGAAAATAAATGTTATATAGGAATAACTTTAGCATCAAACTTTAAGTCAATATTTATAACTTCAACAATTTTACACAAATACTAGGCAAAGAAAATATTCTTTTGTACAATTGGGATAATAAATAAAATTTTGTGGACTTCTGGCAAGATGGTGGCATAGGTGAATGCACTGTGCCTCCTTGCACAACCAAACAAGGAAAAAAACAGAAATTTACCTAACCAAAAACAGCCAGATCTGACAGAAAATCGAATTGAGAGGAAGTCCGACAACCAAGGAATTAAAGAAGATACATTCATCCAGTCTGGTGAGCCGGGAGGAGCAGGGCGGAGGGAGAGTGCTGGGCGACTCCAAGGCAAGCTGGTGAGCACATGGCAGGACCGCAGTTAGAGGGGAGGTTCCCACGGGGCTGCAACACACCAACACGGGGGTGCCTGACCAAAGCGCAGCCAGTGCCTGGCTCATCCGGACCCAGTGGGGCCAAGACTGTTGGACCGGGCAGGTCCGCATTTGCCTGCAGACAAACCCGGAGAGAAAGCAGGGCTCAACCCATCGGTGCAGATTAAGAGCACCTGTGGGGGTGGAATCGGCGGCGGGAGGAACTCCAGGTCTCACAGGAGAGTTCGCTGGGGAGACACACCGGGGATTGGAGCTGTGCAGCCCGTCCACCAACCCCGGAGCGACCCCCAGAGCCAGTGCAGAGGGGCTAGAATTGCTTGCAGGAGGCAGTGTGGGTGCGGAGAGCGGAGCTGGCGCCATTGTGCTCTCAGGTCCCGCCCCCAGAGGCTACGTCACAGCACAACTACCAGCACAACTACCGTGAGTTTCCCTGCCCAGATAAACCCCAAGGCTCCGCCCTCCTTACAATAACAGGCACATCGAGGGGAAAAAATGGCCCAAAAAAAGGAACAGATCAAAGCTCCAGAACTAACCGACCAAGAGATAGCCAACCTATCAGATGCACAGTTTAAAACCCTAGTAATCAGGATGCTCACAGAAGTCGACGAAAAATTATCAGAATTGCTTGAATAAATGAGGAGAGATCTGCAGGGAACCAATAGGGATAAGAAGGAAACTGGGACTCAAATCAACAGAGTGGACCAGCAGAAAGAAAAAAAACATCCAATCAGAAAAGAATGAAGAAACAAGAATTCAAAAAATGGAGGAGGAGCTCAGAAACCTCCAGGACATCTGTAAACATCCCAACATACGGTTCATAGGGCTGCGAGAAGGAGAAGAAGAAATCCAAGGAATTGAAAACTTATTTGAACACATAATGATGGAGAATTTCCCAAAGCTCGTGAAGGAAATAGACTTCCAGAAAGTCCAGGAAGCTCAGAGAGTCCCAAAGAAGTTGGACCCAAAGAGGAACACACCAAGACACATCATAATTACATTACCCAAGATCAAAAATAAAGAAAGGATCCTAGAAGCAGCAAGAGAAAAGGAGACAGTTACCTACAAAGGAATTCCCATAAGACTGTCAGCTGATTTCTCAAAAGAGACCTTACAGGCAAGAAGGGGCTGGAGAGAAGTATTCCAAGTCATGAAAGGCAGAGACCTACATCCAAGAATACTCTATCCAGCAAAGATTTCATTTAGAATGGAAGGGCAGAGAAAGTGGTTCTCAGATAAGGTCAAGTTCAAGAAGTTCATCACCACCCAGCCTTTATTGTATGAAATGTTAAAGGGAGTTATATGAGGTATGGAGGAATATCAACAGGGGAGTGGTGGGGGGAGAGGGTGGGAATGGGGCACAGAGCAAATAGCATACATGGGAGGTAGACAACAGACAGGGGGAGGTTAGAATAGTATAGGAAGTACAGAAGCAAAAGGACTTATGTGTATGACCTATGGACAAAACTAAAGGGTGGGGAAAGGGGGGGTAAGGGGGTGGGGGGTAAGAATGGGGGAAAGTGGGACAACTGTAACAGAATAATCAATAAAATATAGTTTAAAAAATAAATAAAATTTTGTTTTTTTCCTAACATCTTTTGCACCAAAGCAAAACAGCTATTCTTACATTAATCTTGTTTTTCTTTGCCATGCAGGATCTTCAAAAAAGTTTTCAAGTAACTATATTAGGCTTATATAACCATATATCTAATCTTAAATGAATTAAAACATTGATAGAGAACAAAACTTGGGGTAAAAAAGGTGCCCAGGGAATAATTATTGAACAAATGAGAAACTGAAGGGAAATTTTATTTTTGGAACATAAGTTTAGAAAAGTTTCCTTAATAATCTGAAGATTATTAGTGGTTAAATCAAATCCCTTCTCATAACTGCAAATTCTATATGATTTTAAAGATCAAAATATTAAGTTTTGAAAACAACATGGAAAGTTATTTGAAGTACAAACATAGAAACAAAATAGAACTCTCTTTATGAGCTTACGTATTGCAGAAGCTATCACATTTACTTTGAAGCAGCTAATGCTTCTTTTTTCCTAGGTATACAAGCAACATTCCACATCATTAAATACTCCTTTGAAACATTTTCTTCACTTGGCTTCCAGCACACCAGTTCCTTACTTTTCTTCTAGCTCACTGAAGGGTCTTTCTCAGTATTTTTCTGGCTCCTCCCTTTCTCTGCTTTGTAACATTGGCACACCCCCAGGACTCAGTCCTTTGCCACCTTCTCTTTTTCAGCTGTACTAAGTGATGTCATCCAATGTCATGGCAATTAACTACTAAGTCCCAAATTAATTTTGCCACTCTCCACTTGCACCTAGAAATCTAGACTTGGATATTCAACTGACTATTCAGCATCTCCAACCTAACATAGCTGCAACAGAACTCCTGTTTCCACACTCCTCCACATCTGTTCTTCTTCCAGTACGCCTCATCTCTGCATCCCAGAACTCACAGTTGCTCAGTCAAAAACCTAGGAGTCACCCATCTCTTTCCCTCTTTCAATACCCAAGTATTCAGCAGATTCTACCTTCTCTACCTTTCAAGTAGAGGTGGCATCCAATATGTAACCAGCTCTTCCTAATCAACAACACTAACCGAAGACCCTTACCCAGAATAGTAAAATAACCAAACTGGTCTCTCTGCTTTTACCCTAAAACCTCATCAGTCTAACCTTCACACTGCAGTTCCATATAGGTAAGTCAAGTTATGTCACTCCTCTGTTCTCAATTCTTCTAATGGCTTTCCATTACCTATCCATTCTGGGCTAAAAGTACCTTCATGAACTATTCTCTGGCTTTCCCGTTTCATTTCTTACCATTCATCTTCCTTAATCACTATGTTTTAACCATACCAGCCTCTCTGCTATTCTTCAAACAGGCCAAGTAAGTTAATATTTTTAAGCCATTTCACTTGCCCTTACCTCTGCCCAGAATGTTATTTCCCCAAATATTCACTTGGCTGATACATGTATTTTATTAGGGCCTCTGTATAAGTCACATTCTCAAACAGGCCTTCTCTAACCACCTTACCTAGAATAGCGACCCTCTCAACATTCTGTCCCTATTCCTTGCTTTTTCTTTACAGTGCCTTACTTTTATATTTATTTATATTTGTCTATGTCTTTTCCAATGGGATATAATAAATTCCACAAAAAAACTGGTACTTTGTATTGGTCACAGTTGCATAACCAGCAAACAGAAGTGCACCTGGTACATAGCAAGCACAATAAATATGTATTGAATCCAAAAATGAATGAATACATGGGATTCAATTCTGAACATTATTCAATAATATGTTTTAGGGTTTTGTTTTGCTTTAAAAGAAAAAAAAGAAATACAAAAATGTGCCCTAAAATAAAAAATTCAGCTTGATTTCTCTCAAATGGTATGAATTTTATTAAAAGAGGGAGAGTTATTCAGTAGCACTGAAGCATTTTCAGCATGATATTCTAGCTATTATAACATTTTTAAAAAGCTTCAAAATTATCCTTGAAAATAAAGTTGCAGTTAGTGCTTAAATACTTAAAGTGGAGTAAATATATATACACACACAAAATAGAGAAGTTCCATGAAATCAAACCAGTAATAAATAGGAATGTCTTGATTATCCCATAATTCTCATTCCTTCCTTCTCTCATCAAATTGCTACCAGTGAAGGCCAAGGAATCAGCCAACTACTTGTTACCTTGGTGTTGGTGCTATTGTTCAGTCAGAAAAATGGCAATATTCATAGAGGTTTCATAAAGCCAGCAGAGTATTTTGCATAATTATGTCTATGTCTTAACTGTCACTGTATATTGCCTGCTGTCTTCCATCAAGACAGCTTATATACCACAAGAATTGAAAAATCCCACCATGTAATGAATGTTTCTTTACATATAATTTGGTGAAAAGCAGAGCCTGACGATTAAATCATTTTTCACTAGTGCATTAAAGAATCTAGATCTTGACAAACAAAGCCGCATCAAAGCTCTCCTGGGCCATGATCAAAAGCCAGTCCAAGCACTCCCTGAAGATGGCAGTCTGTTGGTGAAAAGAACATGGAAATCAAGGTGAGCCACTTGGCCTCTTTGGCAACAATGAAGGAATTTAGTCCAGTATGCTTGATTTGTTTCTCTCAGCATTCATTTCATGTTGATCATGGGGTTTTTTGTTGTCTGATCAGGGGACAGAAGAATGACAAATACTACTTTGTATGAAATGTTTCAAGCCTTGTAAGCCCTCTGAAAATAAATAGTCCAAATACCCGTTCCATTTCTTTCCCTGTAGGCACAAAAAGGAGGAAATTACTTATTGAATATTTACTACGCTTATCCCCTACTTACTTCCTCTTTTTGTCTAGGAAAAGGTCCCAATACCCAGGTGCACATATCAAGGGTTAGCTCAGAGGACGCATATTCATAACTGGAACTCAGTCACTAAGTAATAGTCAAATCAGAAAGTACCCAAAGTTTAAGGGCTAAACATTTATTTTATTATGTTTGCAAAAAATTTAGCTGTTCAACTGAGTAAGTACTAGGAAATGGAAATGGGTCATCATTCCCACCTAGGGAATAATGCTAGGAATTTAGCAACTAAAATTGATAACACAAGAACAGTCATAATTATATTACTTCCTATATTAAATATATAGAGATCAGAGTTTCTATAATAATGAGACAACTACGTTTGGGTTTGTTAAATCAGCCTTATTATAATCACATTTTGAATACATCAACTATACTCTAACATGAGACACATGGTCATAACAAGAAGAGTCTAATTACCAATAGTCATATTTTTAGAGAAGACTATAGGCAGGAGTGTACAACCTGCAGCCCAGGATGGCTATGAATGCGGACCAACACAAAACTGTAAATTTACTTAAAACCTTTTTTCGTGTCTCAGTTTTTGTTAGTGTGTGTATAAAGTGTGGCCCAAGACAATTCTTCTTCAAGTGTGGCCCAGAGATACCAAAAGGTTGGACACCCCTGCAAGGTTATGTGCCAATAAATTCACATAGAAGTCATGGGGATGAATTCAGAAGGTAAACACTTCACTTTGACTTCATGGAGGCAGCAGACTTAAGATTTGGGGAAAAGTTAAAGTATGAAATCTTTAGAAGAAATGAAGCTGTATGAAATCCCTGAACATGATAAAATAAATTTATTTACCCGAATGGAGCTCAGGTTTACTGTCCTTTCTTCTGGCCATTCCTTAAAAAAACAAAAAACAAAACAAAAAAAAAAACCAAAATAAAGAAGTCAGGCCATATGAGGATGGAAATACATAGTTAGCAAAAGGTACCAGAAAATTAAGATGGCTCTTCATTGATTCATTTGCTATATTCTTTTCCTACCATCATTGTTGGATTCCTTTTGAATACTTATTATAACCTTTCATGTTTTTTTCCTATAAGCACAAACAGAAGGAAAATAAAACCACAGTGGATAAAGTTGAGCGCCATTTTGCTAACCTAGGGCCTCATTTTAAAAAATTCTGTGTTTAGCCACTGGGGTGGAGACAGAAAGTATCAGAGAGAAAGATTTTTCTGAGGAATGAGATAACTGAATTGAATCTTTTTTAAAAAAGATTTATTTATTTATTTTTAGAGAGAGGGAAAGGGAGGGAGAAAAAGAGGGATAGAAACACCAATGTGTGGTTGCCTCTCACTGCCCTCTACTAGGGGCCTGGCACACGACCCAGGCATGTGCCCTGACTGGGAATCAAACTGGAGACCTTTGGTTCACTGGCTGGCACTCAATCCATAGCCACACCAGCCAGGGCAGATACCTGAACTGCATCTTGAAGGATGATGAGGAAGTTTGTTGAGGTCATCTATGTACACAGTAGATTCTATAAAACTCTGTAATTCTTTATGAAAATTCAGACCATTGCATCCCTGGTCTTAACTATCTCCTACTATATTTCACTAAAAAGTTATCAATTCTAACAAACAATATATTTTATACACTACTAAGAGGAAACTTTGCCTATTAAAGTATATATAACATAATGCCTTCTGAATACTTAGAATTTTTTATTTCATATTGATTTAAAGAGGGTTAGGTATAGGCAGATTTTGATCATATATCATTTTTATAAACATGAAATGGTAAATATGTACAAAATTAAGTGGCGAAAGTGTTTCTAAAACTTTACATTCAGAGTCTAACTCTTCTTAATTACTTTCATATTCAAGAGTTGTGGATATCTATGTTTGTTCACACAATAGCACCCTCTGTGCCAGAGTGCTGATGATGCAACATTTGTCAAAAGAACTCAAAGCTACTGGTGCCAGGGTCCCTGTTACATAAAGCTAACATACTTTTGGCTCCTGTTTCAAAAAAAGTCCAAAACATGTTTCACTGCTCCCTCCCTTCTCCCTCCAAGTTATTTGGTTTTTGAGACTGAGAACCGTGCTCCAATAGTCTCCAATTTCCCTCTAAAGCTGCTGACATCATTCTGCAAGGGCTGATTACAACAATCTGCCTGTACACACTCCAAAACAGCAAATGAAAACTGTATCTTGATTGCTGCCTGGCTGACATCAATCAGAAGAAGGAATCTGATCCCTGAGAAGTTATAAAAGGAAAAAAGTTTGCTTTTTAAACTGATGACATATAGTCCATGCTGATGAATTCCATATTTACTTCTCTAATTCCAACCTCTCTCCTGAGCTCCAAGCCCCTATTTCAAACGACCTAGTTACATTTCTTCCTGGATGTCTCACAGGCATCTCAAATTGAGGTCAAAACAGAACTTGATTCTCAACTTGCCTTCTGCCAAAACCAAATAACATCTCCCGTTCTGTCATTAGTAATCCTCTTATTTAAAAATCGCACCACCATCAACCCAGATGCTTAATTAAAAAAACCTCAAAAGTCCTTTTCTTTTTGCCATTCCCACTTCTAATCAAACTATCATCAAGTACTGTGTATTGTACCTCTGCAATATATCTCAAATCAGTCCACTTTTCTCCACTGCCATTACCACCACTTACATACAAATCATTATTAGTATCTCTTGTCTAGACTACACAAACATACTCTCCCAGTTGGTGCCTCCACTATGACTGGGACCTCGTTTTTTAAATAACTCTATCCTCCTTGAAAAAGCCAAAGTGAAAAAAAAAAAGAAAAAGAAAAAGCCAAAGTGATCTGTATTGTAAATCAACTCAAACCATTCTACAAGCCTTGTTGAAAATCTTTCGATTGTTTCCCATGGCAGTGCTAATACATCTGTGTCTCTCCAACCTTATTTCATTCCATTCTTATTCTTGTTCCTTTAAGCTCTAAGTTAAACCGGCCTTCTTTTTTTCATACAACTCCCTTAGCTATTTTACTATTGTCACTGCCTGGAATGTTGTTTTCCCATCTGTTCCTAGGCTGACTTATTCTCATTGTCTAGAGGAAATCTCAGACCAAATGTCATCTCCTTCTTGAACAACCATCCCCGACAACCCTCAAGTCACATTATTTCATCCCACCCTGTTTATGTCCTTCACAGCCTTTCTCAAAATTTAAAATAACTATGTCTACTTATTTCATTTCTTCCTTATTGTTTGTTCCCATTAGCATATAAACTCCATTTGGGCAGAGATGGTATCTACTTAAGTACTGTGTTCCTAGTGCCAGAAGCAAAGTAGACACTAAATAAATATTTGTTGACTGAATAAACAAATAAACAAGTAGCTATTAATTCAAAGGTAATTTATGATAAAAAAAGCCTAGAGCTTCAGAATTTCCTGAAATGTAGGCTCTACAAATATTCAAAACATTTCAACTCAAAAAGTGAGCTGAGCTCTTTGATAGTGAGAATTGATTGGTCAAATTAAATTTACTGAATTATCTCTAAAAATATGGTAATATGAAATATTTACAATGTGATAATTCAGTAAAACTATCAGAATTAAATTATACTAACATAGTATCAGAAATTATTTTTACCATCTCAAAAGTAAGGTACTTAGATAGTGAGCTGTTTGCTGGTGATAATCTGGGCTCAAAAGGAACTATTTTAAGACTGGCATTAAAGTCTAGTATTTTCAGAACCATAAAGAAATATCATCATTTATGAAAATGGCAATTTCACCTTCTGCCAAATGTGCTCTGTGCCACTACAATTTATCCTCCCAGAATCAACTTTCCTTAAGTATTTTTTAAAATATTTTCTGATTTAAAGGAATATATTAACTCCTGATGACTCAAAACAAGTTTGCTTACCTACGTCCAAACTGATAATATTTACTACTATAGAGACTGAGTCTTATAACTAAGAAACACACATAGTTAAGGAGAAAAAAAAGAATTGATGTATAAAAATCAATTCTACTCTACCTATGATTCATTACATACTTTTCCAAATAAGAATTGGATGCAACTGGGTAGACAGGGTATGGAGAAATTAACAACCATTTTTAGCAGTAAGACAACCATAGTTAGCAGTAAGGTAAACTGGTATAATATCTACTGAAAGCAATTTGACAATACCCAATAAAATTCAAAAATTTATATCCATCGGGAACAAGAAAAGGTTGCCCACTATCACCACTTCTATTCAACATAGTTCTGGAAGTTTTGGCCACAGCAATCAGACAAGAAAAGGAAATAAAAGGCATCCAAATTGGAAAGGAGGAGACCAAACTGTCGCTGTTTGCAGATGACATGATAGTATACTTAGAAAATCCTATAGACTCCTCCAAAAAACTACTCGATCTAATAATTGAATTTGGCAAAACAGCAGGATATAAAGTCAATATCCAGAAGTCAAAGGCATTCTTGTAAGCCAACAGTGAAACAGCAGAAACAGAAATCAGGAAAAAAAATCCCATTTGATATAGCAACAAAAAAAAATAAAATACCTGGGAATAAACCTCACCAAAGAGGTAAAAGACCTGTACTCAGAAAACTACACAACACTGAAGAGAGAAATCATGGAAGACACAAACAAATGGAAACATATACCATGCTCATGGATTGGAAGAATCAACATCATCAAAATGTCCATACTCCCCAAAG
>PVJI01027466.1:0-17648 GCA_004026765.1 Micronycteris hirsuta
CTTGTCGATTTTGTTTATCTTTTCAAAGAACCAGCTCCTGGATTCATTGATCCTTAGAATTGTCCTTTTAGTCTCTCTGTCATTTAATTCTGATCTGATCTTGGTTATTTCCTTCCTTCTACTTGCTCTGGGTTGTCTTTGCTGTTGTTCCTCGAGTTCTTGTAGGCGTAGGGTTAGGTTGTTTGTGTAAACTGTTTCTTTTTTTTTATATAGGCCTGTATGGCTATGAACTTCCCTCTCAGGACTGCCTTTGCTGTGTCCCATAAGTTTTGTGTTGTTGTCAGTTCATTTTCGTTTGTTTCAAGGAACCTTTTGATTTCTTCCCTAATCTCGTCCTTGACCCACTCATTGTTTAATAGCATGCTGTTCAGTCTCCATGATTTTGAGTGTTTTGGGGTTATATCCTTTGGGTTGGTTTCTAATTTCAGTCCCTTGTGGTCAGAGAAAATACTTGGTATGATTTCAATTTTCTTGAATTTGTTGAGGCTTGTTTTATGTCCTATCATATGGTCTACTTTTGAAAATGTTCCATGTGCATTGGAAAAGAATGTGTATTTAGTTTCTTTGGGGTGAAAGGCTCTGTATATATCTGTTAAGTCCATCTCTTCCAGGGCATTGTTCAATGCCACGATGTCTTTGCTGATATTTTGTTTGGAGGATCTGTCCATTTTTGACAGTGGGGTGTTGAAGTCCCCTACTATAATTGTGTTGCTATCAATATCTTTCCTGACTTTGAATACTTCTTTCCAGCCCTTACTTGCCTGCAAGGTTTCTTTTGAGAAATCAGTGGATAGCCTTATGGAAACTCCTTTGTGGACAAATGTCTCCTTTTCTCTTGCTGCTTTAAAAAGTTTCTCTCATTTTTATTTTTGGCTAATGTAATCATGAGGTGCCTTGGTGTGTATTTCCTTGGGTCCAAATTGTTTGGGACTCTGAGCTTTCTGGACTTCCTGGAAGTCTATTTCCTTACCAGATTAGAAACGTTCTCCTTCATTGTGTTTGCAAATAAGTTTTCAATTTCTTGCTCTTTCTCTTCTCCTTCTGGCTTCCCTATGATTTGGATGTTGGAATGTTTAAAATTGCCCTGGAAATTCCTAAGCCTCTCCTCATTTTTTTTTGAATTATTTTTTCTTCGTTGTTTTTTTCTTGAATGTTTATTTCTTCCTTCTGGTCCAAAACATTGATTTGAATACTGGTCCCCTTCCCTTCACTTTTGGTTTCCTGTACATTTTCCTTAATTTCACTTTTCATAGCCTGCACTTTTTCCTCTATTTTGTGACATATTCAACAAAATCTGTGAGCATCCTGATTATCAGTGCTTTGATCTCTGCATCTCATACGTTGGCTATCTCTTCATCACTTAGTTGTATTTTTTTCTGGAGCTTTGATCTGTTCTTTCATCTGGGCCATATTTTTTTTTTTTTTTTTTTGTCTTGGCACTCCTGTTAATGTAGTAAGGGACAGAGCCTTAGGTATTTGCCAGGGCCTGGCAACTCAGGTTGCTGCCCTGTGGCACTGTATGTGGGGGTGGGACCCAAGAGGGAACAATGACCTTGGGTGTTGGACTTCCATGTAGTTGGACTTTCTTTCAGTTCTGGTTATTTTTTTTTTGTTGTTGTTGTTGTTTTTAAATTTGTTGTTGTTCTTGTTTTGGTTGTGCAAGGAGGCAAAGTGTATCTGCCTACACCTCCACGAGTCTGCTTAAAGGCTTTTCAATTTTCTTTAGCTTTCAGAGGACCAGCTCCTGGATTTTATTGGTCTTTTAGTTTCTATGTTGTGTAATTCTGCTCTGATCTTTGTTATTTCCTTCTTTCTATTCACTCTGGGTTTCATTTGTTGTTGTTACTCTAGTTCTTGTACATGTAGGGTTAGATTGTTTATTTGAAGTGTTTCTATCTTTTTTAGGTAGACCTGTATCACTTTGAACTTCCCTCTCAAAACTGCCTTCGCTGTGTTCCATAGCTTTTGGATTATTGTATGTTCGTATTCTTTTGTTTCCAGAAACTTTTTGATTTCTTCATTGGTCTCTTACTGACCCCTTTATTGTTTAACAGAATGCTATTCAATCTCCACAACTTTGAGTGTTTTTAAGTTTTTTCCTTGAGGTTGGTTTTTAGTTTCAGTCCTTTGTGGTCTGAGAAAATGCTTGATATGATTTCAATTTTACTGAATTCTTTGAGGCTTGTTTTGTGTCCTATTATGTGGTCTATCTTTGAAAATGTTCTAGGTACATTTAAAAAGTGTGTGTATTTTGCTTCTTTGGGATAAAAGGTTCTACATGTATCTGTTAAGTACATTTGATGTAGGGCCTTGTTCAATGGTGTAATATCACTGTTGATATTTTGTTTGGAAGGTCTATCTTTTTTTGACAGTGAGGTGTTAAAATCCTTTAGTATAGGTGCATTGCTATCTATATCTTTTTTGAAGTCCTCCAAGATTTTCCTTATATATTTGGGTGCTCCTATGTTGGGTGCATATATGTTTGCAATGTTTGTATCTTCTTGATGGATTCTTACTGTGGTATTCTGAAGTGTACTTCAGTGTCTCTTTTTATGACTTTTGTTTTGAAGTCTATTTTATCTGATATAAGTATTGCTACCCTAGCCTTTTTTTTCTTGTCCATTTGCTTGAAATATTAGTTTCTAACCCTTCATTTTCAGTCTGTGTAGGTGTGTCTCTGAGAAGGGTCTCTTGTAGGCAGCATACATGTGGGTCATGTTTTCCTACCCATTCAGCAACCCTATGTATTTTGATTGGAGCATTTTATCCATTAACATTTAAGGTTATTATTGATAGGTACCTATTCATTTTCCTCTTTTGTACCTATGTTCCTCTCTTTAAAACTCTTTTTCTTCCTCTTCTTATAGCAGTCCCTTTAGCATACCTTGCAATGCTGGTTTGGTGGAGATTTGTTCTTGCAGCCTTCTCTGATCTGGGAAACTCCTCACTTCACCCTCCATTTTAATTGAGAACCTTGCTGGGTAGAGTAGTCTTGGTTGCAAGCCTTTCCTTTTCATTACTTGGAATATTTCTTTCCATTCTCTCCTGGCTTGTAGTGTTTCTGCTGAGAAATCAGCTGCTAGCCTTATATCAGAGCTCCTTTGTATGTTACTTCTTATAAAATTCACTATATTTTAAGAGTAGTGGTTAAGAATGGAAAAAGTCATGAACTAGAAAAATATTTTTAAAATAATTTATCTAATACAAGACTAGTCTCCAAAATGTATAATCAATTTTCAAAACTGGATAATAAAGAAAATCATGTTTGTTTCCTTTACTTGAGGGCTTTTTATTTTACTCTGTATTTCATTTTTAGCAGTTTAAATATTTACATCTTCAAGTTCACTATTATTTGCTTCTAACATGTGTAACCTGTATCAAATCCGTTGTGTTTTGTCATTTCAGATATTAAAATTTTTCAATCCCAAAAGTTTAAATTTAATTTTCTTATAATTTTCTTATATCATTTTCTAATTCTATTTCTTAAACATATGAAATACAATTACAATAATAAAACTATTTAATACACTTTCCTAGTCACTCAATAATAACAATAATATATTGCTTGCTTTTGCTCTTGATTATGAATTTGATTTTTCTGTTTGGGTTTTTTTTTTTAAGATTTTTTATTTATTTATTTTCAGAGAGAGGGTAAGGGAGGAAGAGAGAGAGAGAAACATCAATGTGTGGTTGCCTCTCGCAAGCCCCCAACTGGGGACCTGGCCTAGAACCCAGGCATGTGCCCTGACTGGGAATTGAACCAGCAACGCTTTGCTTTGCAGGCCGACACTCAGTCAACTGAGCCACACCAGCCAGGGTGTATTTTTGTATTTTGTATGCTAGATGCTGGTAATTTTACTTTGTTGGATTTTCTATATATTTTTTATTCTTTAAACTATACTTGTGTATATTTCTATTATGCAGTTAAATTGCTTGGAAAAATTTGAATTTCTTCAAGGAGTCTTTTTAGTTCTGTTGAACAAGACACAGACATCCTTTCTTAAAGAGCTAATTTAACTCCCTCTGAATATTATTTAAAGTAATCCACTCTATACCTCATAAACTATGAGGTTTTCCTATTTAATCATTGAAAACAGACCTATCCTTGTTTGTGGGAATTTTAGTTATTTCATCTACAATAAGTTACTCATAATGGACCAAAGATACAAATAAAACAGCTAAAATCATAAAACTCTTAGAAGAAAATATGACCTTGGATTTGGGAATGAAATTTTAGAGATTATACCAAAAACATGAGCAACAAAAAGAAAATAAGATAAGTTGCAGTTTATCAACATTTAAAACTTCTGTACATAAAGAACATAATAAAGTTAAAAGATAACATACAGAATGAAAGGAAATATTTGCAAATCCTGTATCTGATAAAGATCTAGTTGCCAGAATGTATAAAAACTCTTACAACTGAAAAGTAAAAACAACTCAAAAATGGACAAAATTTTCCCTGACCAGGTGTTTATGTTGGTTAGAGCATCATATGCTACACCAAAAGGTTTCAGGCTCCATTCCTGGTGAGAACACATACCTAGGTTGTAGGTTTGATCCCCTGTTGGGGCATGTATGGTATCCTCAGGTGAGATTTTTTTTTTTAAATGGGCAGAAGTTTGAATAAACTTTTTTTGCATAAAGTACAAGAACAGGTAACAAAAACAAAAAGTTGCTCAATGTTATTAGTCATTAGAAAAATGCAAATCACAAGTACCATTTCACACCACTATGATGGTTATTTAAAAATAAAAGAAAATAACAAGTGCTGGTGAGAGTATAGGGAAACAAAAATAGGAATGATAAAAAGTTTAGCCACTGTGGAAAATGGTTTGTCAGCCCCACAAAAAGTAAAGCAGAATTACCATGTGACCCAGCAGCTCCTCTTCTAAGTATATAAGGAAAAGAACAATATAGGTTCTTTAAAAAGTATATGTATATACATGTTATTGCAGTACTATTCAAAATAGGCAGAAGGTGAAAATAGTTCAAATGTCCATCTACAGAAGAAAAAATAAAGAAATTGTGGTATATACATACAATGTAGTATTATTCAACCTAAAAAGAAATAAAGAGCTGATGCATGCTAGAACATGGATGAACCTTTAAATGTTATATAATGGGTGACACCAAAGGTCACATATTACATAACTCCATTTATATGAATTATTATGAATAGGTAAATTTATGGAAATAAAAAGTATATTGATTGGAAAGGGGCAAAGGAGACCAGGGGGTAACTGGTTTAATTTCCTATTGAGGTAATGAAAATATTTTGGAACTAGATAGAAGTAGTGATTTTGAAACATGGTGAACGTACTAACTGGCACTGAACTGTTACCCTAAAATGGTTAATTTTATGTTATGTGAATTTCCCTTTAATAATAATAATAACAATCAAGAATCATTCCCTATGATGCTTTCAGAGAGTGCTAAAGTTTGCTCTTCAACTTTGGCAGTTTCTTCACAAGAATGTACTGATGAGTAGTCAGTTGAAGACTCAAGGGTGAGTGAATATCTACAGATCTCTCTCCCATCGTACCCTTGTGAACTCTACCTGCCTTGGTCCCTGTGGGATCTTTTCTTTGTCTTTTTAAGTCAGAGATCTCTCTGAACTTCATTCACCTGGTTCCTAAACCTATGCTTCAGTTTAAAAATCCCTTGATAATAAAATAGAGCTGTGGGAATTCTTTCCACATGCGTGTAAACACACAGTTCCGGAATTTACACGTTTTGAGCACAGCTCCACGTGATTCACGTGTGGACAAGCATGGATCATGTCAGTGAAAAGGAATTCTCTAATGGGAATTTAGCAAAAATGTATCTTAAGAAATTCTCTGACTTGCTGAGACTCTCTTTCCCCAAAGCCAAGAAGCTTAAGTTAATAAATCACTGCTTCAATGTTTTATGATCCCAAAAGTTAACAGCCCTAGTTAGCTTATACCCTGGTCCTGTCTGCCACCGGATCTGAATTTACATACTAATGCTTTGTTAATGAGTAAACCTACCCCTTTTCTGCATAATCCCATGAATAATCAATCCAATGTAAATATGTCCTAAAACTTTAATAAAAACCCCGGCTAAGCTACCCACGAGGCCTTTTCCAAGATGGAGGAAAAGACCCGTGGCTGCCGGATTCTTATCTCCAAGCGTGTCTCTGGGTAAGTTTGATTCATGCGTCAGGGTACGGTTCCCCAAGGATTTCGCTGGAATGAAATCCCAGTGTCATAGAGCAAAATAGCTTGGGTTAGTTTTATTTATCTTTTTTGTGTCAGGTATTGTCTGGTATTGCCCAGTGTTCAATGTCTTAAAACCATTGTTTTATGGATGATGTCTTCTTTAAGTTGTTCTGGGATGATGCTAACTTCAGTGTCTAGCATGTTATCTAGCATGACCATAAATTGAAGTCAACATTTACCTTTTACTGAAGTGTTTCTCGACCTAGGTTTTCCATATTTGTTCATGGGTGTTAATTTTATAAACATATATACATGCATGTGCACACACACAGAGGTATATTTTTCTTTTAGAAGATATAAGTGTACAACTTAAATGTAAGAAACATTAATCTAACTCTCCTGAAGATAGAAAAGCATACCTGCATATGCTCACTATGGCATTTCAAATTATATTTTATTTGTTGTAGCAACAGGAATTTCCCCATTGTAAGGCTCTTATTTCAGTGAGTTCCATGACAGAGCTCTTTCGAAAGTTCAAAATATTTTCTCTAATGAGATTGTACTGCCAAGAGTTAATAAAAATAAGAAGTACATCAGTCCATGCAATCCACTGACACAGCCTTTAATCCTAATGGGTAGAAAATGTCCATGCTTTGCCCTGGTTGGTGTGGCTCAGTGGGTTGGGTGTCATCCTGCAAATCAAAATGTCACAGGTTTGATTCCCTGTCAGAGCACATTCCCAGGTTGAGGGTTCAGTTCCCAGTCAGATCATGTACAAAAGGAAACCAATTGATGTCTCTCTTTCTCCCTCTTTTCCCCTCTCTCTAAAATCAATAAGCATGTCCTCAGGTGAGCATGAAGATTTTATGTGTGTGTGAGTATGTGTGTGTGTACATTTGTGTATATATATAGGGAGAGAATATATATAGCACACATATGTATATATAGCATACTGAAGAATAGATATATTCTTCATTATACATATTCTTTGATATATATGTATATATATTTTTCAGTATATATATTTTCTTTCTTTAGATTCTTCAGTATGCTAAGAGGATTAGATTGCCAAGGACAAACATTTTCTAACAATATATCTTGATTAGAAATAACCACTGGCAGTGAAGAAAACATACCTTGTTAAGGGAAAGGATATTAATTTTAAAAGAAAAAATATGTTCACCAGGACAACATAAATTTGATTAACTGATTCTGCCCAATGGATAGACTGAGTAGAGAACCATTTTTTTCTCAGCCATAGGGCCACATGAACCTATATTTTCACTTTTTAAAAATTGCATTATAAGCAATCGCCCTGGCTGGTGTAGCTCAGTGGATTGAGCGTGAGCTGGGAACCAGAGGGTCCCGGTTCGATTCCCCGTCAAGGCACATGCCTGGGTTGCGGGCCAGGTCCCCGTGAGGGCCATGTGAGAGGCAACCATACATTGCTGTTTCTCTCCCTCTCTGTCTCCCTCCCTTCCCCTCTCTCTAAAAATAAATAAAAATAAAAATCTTTAAAAAATTGCATTATAAGCAATTGATTTTAAAGGACTGCTTTTTACATGAAGAATGGTGCTTCGTTCTTGGAAGTATGGGTTGTGGTCTTGTCCTCAAAATTACTTTTTTGATAATCTAAATATGTTTATTTTTGTTATGTTCCTAGAACAGTTTGCAGGAAAAATAATTATCAACCACCATCTTCAGAGAACAATTGCAACAGTAACCTTTTAGTAATTTGTCCCATGGGGGCAGTCCTCTCTGTGCCACCCCCCCTACCACTCCTTCACTGTGATAAGGGAGCAAAGAAATCACAATAGCATATGAATCTACTGAGACATTCTTCCTCAATACTCCGTGATCTTTCATGTCTCTGTGGCTTTGTAATTGCTGTGTCCCTACCTAAAAGACATTCCACACTTTCTTCATTTTAAGAAAATTATTTATCTTTTAAGACCTGTTATGAGTGTCATCTTTTAAATGGAATCCTCTCCAATGTCCCTAGTGAATTAATTAACTGTCTTTTCTAAACCACCCCACCACAGTGATAATTTCATTGCATGCAGGTTTCATTCAGCAATTGATTTCCCCACTATCTTGAGCTTCTGAAAGTCTGAGCCTTGTTTGTGGTACAACATTTTTGGAAGTTCTGCCCCCCAGTTCATAATAAACCTTTGAGAAATAGTTGCTGGGATAAAGTAATGAGGCAAGAAGCAAGGTAGATAAAGAAAAAGTAAATGAAAGTAAATGAAAGAATATTTTACTATGGACATCAAACAGTACAGACATAACTCATTTCATTATTCTTCACTTCATTATGCTTCGCAGACATTGCTTTTTAGAGCAAATTTATTGGTATAATTTTACAACATGGTTTATTGAATACTTTAAACCCGCTGCTTGGAAAAATGTCAAAATATTACTGCTCATTGACAAGTAACTGGTCATTCAAGCACTATGATGTAGATGGGCAATGAGATTAGTGTGGTTTACATGCCTGCTAAGACCACATCCATTTCGCAGCCTATGGATCATGGAGTAATTTTTACTTTCAAGTCTTATTATTTAAGAAATATATTTTGTAAGGCCATGGTTCCCATAGATAATGATTCTTCTGATGGATCTTGGCAAAGTAAATTGAAAACTTCTGAAAAAAAATACCATTCTAGATGCCATTAAGAACATTCTTAACTCAAAGGAAGGAGTCAAAATATCAACAAAAACAGGAGTTTGAAAGAAGTAAATTCCACACCTTGTGGATGACATTGAGGAGTTTAAGACTTCAGCTGAGGAAGTAACTGCAGATGTGGTAGAAATATAAATAAAAGAGGACCCTGAAGATGTGACCAAATTGTTGCAATTTATGATAAAACTTTAAATGGATGAAGAGTTGCTTCTTACAAGTGAGTAAGTTGTTTCTTCGGAGATGAAATCTATTTTCAGTAATAATGCTGTGAAAATTTTTGAAATGACAACAGAGGATTTACATACTGAATAAACTTAGTTAATGGGGCAATGGTAGGGCTTGAGAGGATTTACTGCAATTTTGAAAGAATTGGGTAAAATGTTATCAAACAGTGTTGTATACTACAGAGAAATCATCAGTGAAGAGTCAATTGATGCTGCAAATTTCACTGTTGTTTTAATTAATTGACTCAGCCACCTCAACCTTCAGCAAACATCATCCTGATCAGTCAGCAGCCATCAAAATTGAGGCAAGAACTTCCACCAGCAAACTTACTTCTACTCACTGAAATCTCATAAAGTGGCTAGCATTTTTTGCAATAAAGTACTTAATGAAGATGTGTAAATGTTTACATGAAATATTATTGTACTATTAATAGAGTTCAATATAGTGTAAATATGCCTTGGGAAACCAAAAAATTCATATGGCTCACATTATTGCAATATTCACCGTACAGGGGTGGCATGGAACCAAACTCACAATATATCCAAAGCAAGCTTGTACAAACATAAGAGGATACCTATTTTGACATTTGCACAACTGGACCATTCACTTGACCAAAACTTGGCAACAACATCTGAATTAACATAACCTTGAAAAACTCATGCATTTCATAGAGTTCAGAACTTTTTAAAATATATTTTGTTGATTATGCTATTACAGTTGTCCCATTTCTTTCTCTCCCCTTTTTCCCCCTCCACCCTGCACTGCACCCCCACCAGCATTCCCCACCTTAGTTCAAGTCCATGGGTCATACTTGTAACTTCTTTGTCTTCTCTATTTCCTATATTATTCTTAACCTCCCCCTGTGTATTTTGTATCTACCATTTATGCATCTTATTCCCTGTACCTTTTCTCCCATTCTCCTCCCTCCTGTCCCCTCCATGTGACCTCCATTTCTGTGATTCTGTCCCTGTTCTAGTTGTTTGCTTAGATAATTTTGGTTTTTGTTTTTTAGGTTTGGTTGTTGATAGTTTTGAGTTTGTTTTCATTTTAATGTTGATAATTTTATCACCTTCTTTTTCATAGATAAGTCCCTTTAACAGTTCATATAATAAGGGCTTGGTGATAATGAACTCTTTAACTTGACCTTATCTGGGAAGCACTTTATCTGCCCTTCCATTCTAAATGATAGCTTTGCTGGAGTAATCTTGGATGTAGGTCCTGGCCTTTCATGACTTTGAATACTTCTTTCCTATTAGGTCGGAGTCACTCAAGAAACCAGACAGATGCAGTGAGTTAAGGAGAGTGGGGTTTATTAGCAGGGAACAAGAGGGAAAGTGGAGCCAACCAAGGGAGGTTGGGACTCATGGGGAAAGTGGAGCCAACCAACGGAGGTTGGGACTTGTGGAACCAACCAAAGGAGGTTGGGACTCGCTTGGTTGTTCTTAGATCAGGGTTTTTAAATGCAAAAACCTGCAGTTGGGGTATTAGAGTCTAATTGCCTAGAGCTGGCTGCTGGGTGAAAGCTGCATCCTGTTATGCAGGATAAGCCAACCCCAGACCCTAATCTTCCTGGGTAGGGTCTGCAGGCAGCTACCCATGGTGCCATTTTCTCACCTGGTGATTTTCATTCCTCCTAGGCCTGCCTAGATCTAACATTTCCAAACCCTTCTTGCCTGCAAGGTTTCTTTTGAGAAATCAGCTGATAGTCTTATGGGAACTCTCCTTTCTTTCTTGCTGCTTTTAATTTCTTGTTCTTCCTCTTTTCCTTCTGGCACCCCTATGATTTGGATGTCGGAACATTTAAAGCTGTCCCAGAGGTTCCTAAGCCTCTCCTCATTTTTTGAATTCTTGTGTCTTCATTCTGTTCTGGTTGAGTGTCTATTTCTTCCTTCTGGTCCAAACCATTGATTTGAATCCCAGTTTCCTTCCCTTCACTGTTGGTTCCCTGCACGTTTTCCTTTATTTCACTTTGCATAGCCTGTACTTTTTCCTCTCTTTTGTGACCATACTTAACCATTTGTGTTAGCATCCTGATTACCAGTGTTTTGAACTCCGCATCTGATAGATTGGCTATCTGTTCATCAATTAGTTGCATTTTTCTGGAGCTTTGATCTGTTCTTTCATTTGGGCCATATATTTTGTCTGGGAATGCCTGTTACATAGTATGGGGCAGAACCTTGGGTATTCGCCAGGTTGGGACAACCCACATCACTTCATCATGCCACTGTATGTAGGGGAGAGATCCAAGAGGGAACAATGTTGCTAACTCAGCTCTTGGTCAGCTTCAGTCACTTCCTCCTGCTACCCACATGCAAACTGGGTCTGATTCTCAGGTGGGTGAGTTTGTATATATTCTAGGACCCTGTGGGTCTCTCCAACAATCTCTCCTGTGGGTCTGGGAGTTTCTCCCACCTACTGCAACCCCCACAGGTTTTTTCAGTCAGAGGTTTTGAACCTTTATTTCCCTGCACTGGAACTCTGGGTGGCATGCTCTATCTTGTTTCCCAGTTGTTCCCCCTTGTTTATCTGCAAGCAAATGTGGGACTGCCCCATCTGCCATCCATCTCCTTGCCTGGTCTGCCAGCCACAGCCCTGCCCACCCCAGTCCTCTAGCAGCTACCTTGCTCCAAGTCCTCTCCACCTTAGCTGCCTATCTCCACCCCTCCTACCAGTCTGGATGAATATTTCTTCTTTCACTCCTTTGTTGTCAGACTTCTATACAGTTTGATTTCAGGCAATTCTGGCTGTTTTTTGTTTTTAAATTTGTTGTTGTCCTTATTTTGGTTGTGCGAGGAGGCAAAGTGTATTTACCTACACCTCCATCTTGGCCCAAAGTCCCAGAACTTTTTTAATTGTATTTTTTTCATTACTATTTATGCCCCTGATACCCACTTCCACATCCACCCTGCCTGCTCCACAGTCCACTGTTGTCCATGACAATGAGTCCTTTTCCTTTTTTGCTCAAATTTTAAGTAGCTGGAGAAATTCTATCATGAGACAATCTGATAATGATTTTAAATATATGTTATAAAAGCTGAATATATTGAAAAATGTACATAGAGATTTTTACTCTGAAAGAAATATCAGCTAAAGTGTCAGAAAGATTAAAAACATTTTTATCTTCCCCTTATTTTTATGTTGATTGTTGTAATGTTAACTAAAAATACATAATTATCTCACTGGGTACCAAGGAGAAATAGAAAGATCATAGAAGACTTGTAGCTAGTTTACAATCTAGTTGAGGTGATAATATACATTGTCTTAAAAAAATCATTTTGAATAAATTTCCAGCTCAACATAGAGGACAGAAAACAAGACTTTATTTTTAGCCGTGAACCAATCATGTCTAGCTCAGTGAACCTTCAGAAAACAATACCTAAGAAGTCTCCAATGAGAATATCCATGCACAAGAATATATCATCATGACTGAAATCATATGAAAAAATATTGAGAAAATGTTAGTAAAGAAAAAATTGGGTTATAGAGGCTAAATTAATAAAAGGAATTCTGAAGGGCTTGATGCCATGTGAAAACAGAAACCCAGAGGCCATGGTTAGGACTGTATTCTAATTCTAGCTGCTGACAGGAATGGCAGTTATCTCATAACAACACAAAAAAGTTCGTGCACACAAGAAAGAAGCTACCAGACTACACAAAAATGTGGAGAAAAGTTGCCATGTACTTAAAAATGAACATTTATCCTGTGATGATTATCAGTATTAAGTTTGCTATCTATGAAGTTAGGGTCAAATTAACTTTGCCACAGCCTTGCCCTCAAATATTTAAATAAACACTTTCTAGATTCTAAGGAATACTTTCCTTGATGGTTGAGTCTATGCCAATATTTCTCAAAGCAACTCCACAAATTAAGTGCTGCAATGAACTAATATTGCCTTGACTACTAGCTGCTGTCATTTTCTTCTCAAAAATGTTAGACATTCAAGAGCAATGACAACCTGTTGAGATGCAGTGTTAATTGGACTTTTTAAAAAAGTAAGTGGTATATAGTGTTTATCTTACTAAACATTGAATTATTTTTGTCATGAATATGAAGTAATCTCTTTCCAGTGAGCTTCCATCATAAATCATGGGAAATGGGATGGTTTAACTTGCTGTTTTGAGGCAATCATACCACATACCTGCAAGGTTTTCAAGGCGCAGTGTTTTTTGTGAGCTAAAAAATAAAAAAAAACAAAGCGTTAGATCTCAGTGTACCCAACAACTAACTTTAAAGCGGTTGACAGTAATGCACAAACTCATCTGTGTGTCTGTCGCTCACGAGGTAAAACTTAACCACAGTCGCCTCTCTTTCCTCCCCTGCCTGCCCGACATTTTGTTTTCTCAAGTGTTTTCATTTATGAACAAAATGCAATTTTTTAAATCCTGAACTTTTCTGAGTTCTTAAGCAAAATAAGAAGTAAGTTAGAAAGCCTTTAAAAAAACTTTGATTCTAGAATAGAAAGAATGCAGACATGCTATAACTGATAACTCCTAAGAAAAGAAATCATAGCAATTATCTGACTCATTCATTTCAGGAAATTAGCAAGCCTATGAAATGATAATCTTTGACTAACTCATATATTTCGAGGAAAGTGTAAAATAGTTTTTACCTAGTCTATTGTTGTAAAAGTTTCTTCTGGTACAAGTTAATCAATTTTTCCATACTATGAATCAGAAAGAAAGCTATAATTAAAGAGAGCTCTATTTTCACTAAATTCTACAGAATGTACACCTAGATTCAGTAAAAATAGAGATTACTATGACAACTCAAAAATTAATGGCTCCAACCTATAAAATGTAATGATATCCTTAAATAAATCAGTTATTAGATAATTGGGATTATTATAGCCTAGTTAAAAGGTAAATGGCTATGCCATCCAGGAATAGCCATTCCTGTTTCTGATTACTGATGACCAATTATATAGATTTCACATAAGCACATTATTTTATTTACTTTGTATATTTCTTTTCTAACCAGTCTCTTCAATTTGTAGATGAAGTCAATTTTAATTTCTATAGTGCGATGTTCCAATTACATTCTGAGAAATTCAGATATTTATGAGTTCCTTTTAGATTGTTGAGCTACTCAGATAGTAATTTTTTTGAAACAGCCTATTCAATTAAAGAGGGCCTTTTTTGAGCAAAGAGTTTTATACCTAATGATGGCTTATCTATGAGGAAAAATAAAATTGTGAGTACATCATAATTTTTGTCAATAATATTCATTTTCTAACCTAGGTATCATAAAATTCATAGCAACTGAGTGGAAAAAATATTTTTCATTAATTGCCTCATATTCAAGACCATGTATCATGGCTTTGAGATTTCTCTGACAGAGTGTAACACACAAGGAAGAGACTCAATCTCTCTCATTTTGTATTTTGTAAAAATATGACATTCTAATTGTTTGGGCATATCAAACAGCTTATAAATGCTTTCCATGAAAGAAAACCTCATAAACAGTTGCAGAAAATATTCAGGATTTATTGCGTCCGGAAAAGCAGTGACACTTAAAATGTGGGACATTGCTAAAACTGTTATTGATAGAACATGGAAGAGAACAGAAGGGCACTTTATCCAAAGGTTAATGTATCACCAACTCAAGGGGAGTCATTCATGTTGAGATCTGTGTAAATGTCCTTGAGTCTCATGTGAGATTTCCATTGGGAACTCCTTAAGTTCCTGAAACAAGAGAGGATCTATGCAGAGGATTGGACTTCCCATGACAGCATATGGTAATTAAAAGAGAGCAAGATTCCAGTTACACTTTAAACAGCAGATGCTTCCCAGGATATTTTCATTCTAAGCTTCAGAAACCTTTCCCCATGGAGTTAATTTTGTATTTCTTAGTGTCGGAGGGGAGAGCTGGAGATGCAGTGTAAAACAAAGCTCTTAGGCTGTATCCATCATACATTCAGCTTTTCCAATACGGCAGAAGGGGAATGGATCTGAGCTTGAGACAAAACAGCTCAGTTTTACTTCTGACTGTCACAAATTCGTCACCGCCCTGGTAAATCTCTGTGATCATATTTAGGCATCCATTTTCTTTCTTCTCTGCAACATATGGAATTATAATACAGTGTCACTGTAAAATACTTCTTAGCAATTGAAAATCACTATTAACATTATACCATGTTATAAAATGAATATTATTATTCATTTAAAAGGTTCATGTATTAGTCACTGGTTTGGATATTATGAATACAATACTTCTGTCAATATTTTGTCATGTGACTTCTGGACAAGGTAAAGATGTTCAAAGTTAGGAGTCATTTTTTTTGTTTGTTTCCACAGTATTCTATATACTACCTTTAGATTGTGAACTTCATCAATAGCTAATTCAAGCAAAATCTTCCTTGTCTTTTAATGCAATATTTAATTAAAGCAGCATTTGTAAGAACGCACTCAAGATTATATTCTGTTACCAAATGGGATTGCTGGTTTGTTAATTTTTCTCTTCAATATAATCTGATCAAAATTTAACCATGGAAGTCCAGTTTATCTCAGATTGGAAGTGTGTAGAGTAAAAAGCTTGGATGAAAAGTTTTTGAGACTAAAATACTAATTCTTTGTTCACAAATATCTTGCTGTGTGATCACAGACAATGCTTACTCCCTCTTAACTTTTTACTTCTGTTTTTCAATTCAGCACTATAATGTGTTTCATACTTAAAAAAAAAAATCATTCTCATTTCCAACCATGAAAATGGAACCTTTAAAAGATTAATCATATCATTGAAAGAAAATATAGAGGATGAATACAATACATAAAACTACTTTTTAAAGACATAGAAAAGCAACCAAGGAAGGCAGGAGTTGAAAGTATATCAGGTAAACCATTCACTTCTTGTTTTGTCTCAGAAAATTTGCTTATCACATTATACAGAGTAGCCTGAAGATTTAGGCAGTCAAACTGGGCACCGGATATGGTTGTAATTCAGAGCTACTTGGGTGACAAAAACTTAAGGGGAAAAAAACACTAGAGGCTGAAATGTGTAAGTAATTGCCCCCACTTCAGATATTGTCCAATTCTTATAGTGTATATGCAAGCTGAGACTCCTGAAAAACAAGTAATGAACTGTATGAAAACTTTGAGGGAGCTAAAAATCTGAGAAAGTATTTTGGCAGGCTTGTTATTAAGATTGTTATTCATTCAGGACTAGCCATGCAGGTAAAAAGAAGACAGATGAAGTAAGGAAGGAAGGAATATGCTATTTTTGATGCTCAATTTCACATTAAAAGATTCAAAAAAATAAATATTCTTCTTGACACAGAAATGCAGGATTTCTCTGAAAAAGTTCTGATCTTTGATCTCTCAAGTGTCAGGTGCCCCCAAGTAGCACACTGTCAATATTGAATTTACCAAAACTAATTTTAAAATTTAATATGTCATTTCAATTTACCTTCTCTCAACTCAGAATTATGCGCAGAAAAACACATTTTGTTTGCCTAAGGAGCTGTCACTGGAACCCTGCAAAGTCCCTTTTAAAGGTAAAAATCATTTTATATCTGGGGAATTCAATATTTATTTGAGCCAGCAGAGTAGTCTTGGGCATAACAACAAAATATTTGGTTCAAACAGTGTTAAATAAAGAGAAATAAAATATACATATGGGAATTTGGTTGAAATTCTTAAGGATGTGGCTTTAGCAGATATTTCTTATTTCTACAGGTTTTTGTCTTTTTTTTCTCTTACATCAACTCAGTAACTAATAAATGCCCTAAATGAATAACACAGCTACTTTGTATTTTATTTATATATATAGTATTTATATATATAAGTATGTATATACTGTATACCATATATAATATATGTATATGTACTGTATATGCTATATTATATATAATATATGTATATATAATATTCATATGGTATGTGTTTAATATATATTTAATAATTTAATTATATATAATATGTATATTTAATCATCACCTGAGGACATTTTTCATTACTTTTAGAGAGAGAAGAAGGGAGACATTAAGGGAGAGAGAGAAACTTCAATGCAGGATAAAAGCACCAAGAAATATTTTTTGTTGGCATTTCTCCCCAAATCTTTGATACATAAAACCATTTTTATCATATCAAGATTGAAATTACCAATATGATAGATTATTTCACTCTGAATAATTTTATGACTGGAAAAGACTTTAGACATTTCCTTGCTCCATATTCTTATTTTGTATATTAGAAAAATTGTGTGAAATAGGTGAGCTGAGTTGATAAAACTCACATACCATTTTCATGCTAAAACAAGAACATGCCTTTTTTTATTTTACTTTTTTCCAGTTTCAGTTGACATACAATATAATGTAATTTCAAGTATACCACCCAGTGATTAGACCTTATATAACTTATTAAGTGGTCATAAACCTAGTAGTCATCTGACACCATACATAGTTGTAATATTATTGACTATATTTTGTATGCTGTGTTTTTGTATGCCGTGAGTATTCTGTAACTACCAATTTGTATTTCTAAATCCCTTCACCTTTATCATCCAGTCCCCTAACACCCCTTGCAAGTGGCAACCATCAATATGTTCTCTGTATGTATAAGTC
>PVJI01027467.1:0-17644 GCA_004026765.1 Micronycteris hirsuta
GGGAGGAGGGAGGTTGGGGGGGTGGGAAGGGAGGGGAAGGGAGGGGGGAGGGGAGAGGCTGCAAATAACTGTAATTAAACAAAAAAATTAATAAAAAAATTAAAAAGTACCACTTATGGGAATATTGTTTTCTTCATTATGTTTAACTCAAGACAGAGGTAGTGACACCTACACTGATAATTACCCACTGGTGAAGAAAATCTGGTAACACTCTAGTTGTTTTGCTCTAGCTCAAAATTTTTGGTTCAGATTAAATCTGGTCATTTGCTGATAAAGTAGGAAAGATCATGTAGATGGCCCCAACATAAGTCTCAAACAGTCTTTTACAAAAAACATATTTCTTCAAAAAATATTTTTTAATCCTTGCCCAAGGATACATTTATTGATTTTAGAGAAAGAGGCAGGGGGTGGGGGAGAGAGAGAAAGAGAGAAACTGATGTGAGAGAGAAAAATCAATTGGTTGCCTCCTGTAGGCACCCCGGCTGGGGACTGAACCCGCAACCCAGGCATGTGTTCTGACTGGGAATCAAACCCGCAACCTTTTGGTGCATGGGATGATGATCCAACCAAATAAGCCACACCTGCCAGGGCTCAGAAAAATATTTCTCATTTGTAATCCTAGCCCAAGAAGAAACCTCTTCGGTCATTTTACACAATCCCTTCTCATTAGGCAAGGTGGATATCTTAAAGATATGGGAAACTGACCTTATAATTTAGACATGTCTGGTATTACTTCTGTGGGAATGAAGAAGAGCCAAACAGCATCTGCCACTAAACAATCCCTCTAAGCCAGGGGTGTCAAACTCATTTTCACCGGGGGTCACATCAGCCTTGCTGTTGCCTTCAGCCCTTTGAAGGGAGGGTCAAAGCAAGGCTGATGTGGCCCCCGGTGAAAATGAGTTTGACACCCCTGCTCTAAGACAACCAGTAATGAGTCTGGACCAGTGATGTCAAACCTGGTCAAGTTCTTTTTTTCGTTGAATGAAAGTCATTAATATGAATTAATCCAAGTTGTTCAGTGCTCCAGGTCCTGGTCACTTGAATCTTGCTATATAAACAAAAAAGGATATTTAATAAAAGGAAATCAAATCAGACAATAATTAGGTGCTTCAAACCAAAATAACATTGAATGTTTTTTATTGAACAAAAAGATAAAACATGGAAGTTAAATTCACTGAGCGAAAGCAGCTTACCAGGTGAAGCTGCTATACTTTGTGCTAAATAACCTTATGAACTGAGAGTGTACAGAATACATACAATATGGAAGTTACCTCAACAGCAAAGGAGAAGGTGTAGTTTACAGTTTTGGAAGGTAAAATTTGGTCAAGTGATAAATGTAGTTGCTCAAAATTTCCAGCCCTTATCCACGTAATTCAGCATGATTCTACATATGTGCATTTGGCATGTACATATTGAATTCCATTTTAATGGAAGCTGCTTTTTGGAAGGATTTTTAATTGTTTTACATTTCTTGACATGCCACTCAATTTTTAAAGTTTTATATTTAATATTTCTATGTGTGTATGTATTTATACACTTTTAAAACTCCCAACCCTTGTTTATAGGTCATGCTGCTTTTTAAAAATTACTATTGGTGAATTTCAGTTATTCTTTCTCCTGTGTGTCTAAGAAACTTTATATGTTCTCAATGTACCCACACAGATGGGTGGGTTGACAGATATGTCAAAAATACTTTATGAAAAAAGGGAGGTAGCTCATTTGAGTTGGCAACCTTTTGTCTATTGTTTTCCTCTAGAGCAGGCTGCCTCCCTTTGACACCTTACAGTCAAGATGAAAGGAAAACTTTTTACTTTGAAGCCTACTTACCACAATTGTACATTTACTATAATCCAGCTTCAACTTAGTTTATTGGGCTTTCTAATGCAAGATGACAAATACCTCATAGCCAGTACACAGCATCAAAAAAGTACTGAAGAAACATTTTAAAGACAATAACTTGGTTGTTTTTTTTCTTTTTTTGTGTGTGTCAAATGTCAGCTTCTATGGGATACATTTCCAGAATGGTTTTGTTACCACTTTATAAACACTCCAAGCCAGACAAACAGCACAAATAATATCAATGTAGTCTTTTTTCCAATATCTGTATCAATTACTGTAGGCTAATCCTAACATACACTACTTAAGGGGGGGACAGCAAAAGAAGAGAATTCATGACACATTGTAAAGATACGACTATAGCATCTTAGTTGTAGGGATGATCTTAAGGTGCAGAAAGAGGGGACTCTCTAGAAGGTGATGGTGTGGTTTCTTCAGGTGGAAAAACAGTGAGTGTGCACGCTCGGATGCCACCAAGGGACTCTGGGAGGTCAAAAACCTTATGCCATTCATCTTTATCTGGATCATATTTCTGCACTATCTCTACCATACAACGATTATTCCAGGAATATCCACCAACCACATAGATTTTATTTTCAAAGACAGCGACCCCAACATCACTCTGCCCTCTTAACATGGCAGCGATTGGGGTCCACTGGTCAAGGATAGGTGAGTAGTATTCACAGCTTAGGACATCGTCATAATCACTTGTTCCTCTGAAGTGATTGCCGCCAATGACATAGAGCCTTTCTCCCACTGTACACATGCAATGCAGACCTCTGACAGTGGTCATTGGTGCCTTCTGGATCCATTTGTCAGTATCAGGGTCAAAGCACATGAGCTCCTTTTGGAAAGTGTCATGAGTAATTCCTCCTAAGGAATGAAAATAATAGATTATTATAAAAATGCAAAACTACATAAAAGGATCTGTCATAGGTAATTACCTTCTAGCTACAATTATCGCACTTTATACCTTATCAATAGTATTCTTATAAATGTCTGCCCTTTATAAATATTTTCCCTGGATTAAAAAGAAAGAAAATAGTATTTTCATCTTTTTAAAGAACAAAACTATAGTTTATATTATTGCACTGACTTCCTCAAATAGACACCTATGCAATTTAAGAGGTGCTCTTAAAATTCTTCACTGAATGAAAATATATTTTGGCCACTTTTAGAGTTTGGTCTGTAGTAAATTACAACTATAAAGCATCATTCAGTCCTAATGATTTTTATTGGATACCCTCTGGGCACTGAGCACAGGGCTAGGGCACTTACATTGTAGGTGCCTATTAAGAATATCTACTCTAATTATTTCATTAGGACTATGACTATGAATTGAAATAAATCAAAATGCTCTGGAAAAGTTGATAGTGTGCAAATGTACAAGCTTATAATAAGGTTCAGAATTGTTTGTTTTTGTAGTTTTTGGTGGGTGGGGTGAGGGTAGGTGATGTCATGTCCTATCAGCATGGACATTTACAAAGCTAAAAAATTAGAATGCTGAATATATATGGAATTTTGTATGTGCAATTTTGATGTCATCTACAAAGTGTACTCTTAGGTCACAAATCAGTCTCCATAATTAAACAATCAGACTATATGTTTTTCAGATTAGGGAGAGAACTACATTAATTTTCAGCCATATCATTCAAAGCTCTACTATCTGGTAGCCAGATAGAAATTACTGTTTTTTCTTTTGCTTTTTAATATTTTTTTCTGTAATTGACAGGATTATTAGAAAGCACAACAGTGTTCTTTGGTTTAAAAAATCAGCTGTGGTTTCAACCTGCTCTTGATTGTGAAGGTCATGTATGCAACATATGCTAGTTATGCCAAATCACCACTTGAACAATTCAGATGTCATTTTTCTTCAGAGGATTTGGAGTTCTCATTACAATGGCATAGCCATCTACACACAGAAAATAGGTAGATGGTATAAATCATTGATTAGTGGAGCATATGATTTTCTGGATGACTCTTTCAATATAAGACATCATGTAGTTGCTCATAAATTTAACATAAAAACCTGCCAATCACATACTCCAGGTTTTTCAGTGATCCTTGTTAATTACAGATTTCATAAGGCAGTGTTCAGAGACTCGAACTGCAAACATCACCTGAGCACCTTTGTTCTCTAATAATGTAACTGCTGGCCTGGCACTAGCAGGCCCTCAAACAGGGACCACACTCTCTGAGGTAGACTGTTTCAGGGCCAAATGATAAAAATCTAGCTAACAAAAGAAAATTTCAAAACCAGAGGTGAACATTTCATTAAAATAATACTCTTCTAAATTCTACAGAAAGATGACCTAAATACCAACAGTCTGAGAATGAAAGTTGCTACTGGAACACTGTAATCAAAGTGTAGCCAGCTCAGAATTTTTTATTAGCAAAACATATGTGCATGTGGCCAAATTACAAGGATGGGCAAAAGTAGGTTTACAGTTATAAGTATGTGAAATACAGAGTTTATTCTTGTATTATTATTTATTTATTATTATATTATTATTGTTGTTAGCCTGCTTTTGCCCACCCCTGTATACATTCCAAAATCAACATAAACTATATTTTGATTATCCATTTTCTAGATTATTTCATTAACACTATATAGAAAGATGGTGACAGGTAAAACTTTATATACTATATTAATTGTACTTGAAGCATAATTGTTTACCTGAAATATACATTACTCCTCCATACACAGTTCCAGCATGGCCATAGTGGGGTTCACTCATTTTGGCAACATAGGTCCATTCATTTGTTCTTGGATTGTAACATTCTACTGTAGCTGTTGTTAAAAAAAATAAAATGATATATAATGTCAAATTTAGCAATTAATTATTTTTTCTTTTAGGTGAAACACTAATAATAATATCCCAATAACCAAAACATATTATAGATATGAGGTATTCTTTGGAGGTCTCATGCTAATTATTGAGGTTATATTAATACTTTGAACCATTAATGCATGTTACACTAGACTAGATACTTAGTGTAATAATCTAACACATTCTTTTCACTGCAGAAATCACTAAGATTTCTTTTCTTCTTGTATCTTTATAATTTGACATTTCTCCCATTTCTAAAAATGTGGGAAGATGATAAAAAATCACAAGGAAGTAAAACATTCCAATTCTAGGCCCCTTTGTTCATATACCATATAAGTAAAAAAAGGTTAATAGATATGAAGCAAAATTGTAAGTGAGAAAAAAGTATGTACACCGCCTGGTGTATGTTCTCACGCCTATTGCTTTATTTTATATCCAGACTCCAAAATGGACACTGACAATAATTTTTCTACATCTATACATTAAAGCCAATAATTTGTACATGCCCAACACTGTTGCAGCCAGTACTGCTCTTAACTTGAAAGTAATTGGCAGCATAATATGAAGCAAAGATTTTTATTAGTGGCACTTCCTCTCAGTAATAAATTTACCAACTATAACACACAGTATTTTGGAAAAAAGTCCTCAACTTATTTAAATATCAATTTGTTGTAACCTCAAAAATAAAATGACAGTCCAGACAAATAGAAAATGTGAGCCTTTTTTAAAATCATGAAGTCTAGATTGATGTGAAAAGTTTATATGATTTATTGCAGACACTGCCAGTTGCTAATCCAATTCCTTGCCTCCCCTAACACTGCTTTTTATTACTAACCATAACACTCTCTGGGAAGCACTGTGCCAAATTTAAAATAAAGTTCAAATTATCAGGTCCCCTTGGAACTGAAGTTGACCATATAATATAGTTCTAGACAGCGTAGCTTTTGATCAAGCCACTAGAATAAGGTTTGTTTTTTTTTTAAGATTTTTTAAAATTTATTTATTTTTAGAGAGAGGAGAAGGGAGGGAGAAAGAGAGGGAGAAACAGCAATGTACGGTTGCCTATCACATGGCCCTCACTGGGGACCTGGCCTGCAACCCAGGCATGTGCCCCAACTGGGAATCGAACTGGGACCCTTTGGTTCCCAGCCCATGCTCAATCCACTGAGCTACACCAGCCAGGCGAGAATAAGGTTTTGCTACTTGTAGGCAAATGACATTCTAACTGATGAATCATCCTTAGAACAAGGTTTCCTATTAAAAAGACAACATGAGAATAGGCAAAACTAGAGACAGAAATTGACAGAATAATTTCCTAGTGTATTCAATAATTTCATTTCTTCATCAAATCCACTATGTCAAGTACTCAATTATCTTCTAACAATACCTATATTATACCACTTCATATATTTTTACCAATTTCTTTTTCCACTTACTTTAGGTCTGAGTTTTCAGTCTTATTTCAAAGGCTTTCACTATTCTCATTCTGACCTACTCTCTTGTTAGTCTTGTTCTTTGCTTTAGGCTTGGACCCTTACCGACTCTACTTCTTCTAAACCCTTCCATCAAGTAGCAAGATCCTGCAAAATCTTTCCTCCAAATAAGGGGGGAGAGTATTTCACAATTAATGATAAGCTAAAACTGCCACATACTGCAGTACTGTCTTTGACTATCTTCAGTCCCTGATGTCTTTTTAAATGTGCCTTTAGCAAGACTTTCCACTACTTGACAAACAAAATCCTACTGAATGCACATTACTGTCTCTCTCTAGTCTAATGATAATACTTGGCATCAGCAAAGTAATTAATGGTAGGATTTTAACTGATAAAAAAAAGTAGTCCAACCACACATCCTATCACTAAAAGGGTTTTAGAAGACTTCCAGAGATCATCTTTCCCATCTATTTGAGGTCAAAGACTATTTTACTATAGTTCTAGGTTTTTATTAAGAACTCTGTTTGAACTTAGAAATTTCTAGAGTGTAACAGTCTTCCCTTATGTCTAATTCTATCTGTTTTGATGCAGTTTCCACTAATTTCCACTTATTGCTTTTATAGTGAAGCTAGAGATTGAATAGGTATTCATCCTCTATGATATGATCACTAAAATTTACCTATGTAGAAAGATAATGCTATATTTCTCAGTGAGCTAATTGCATTTTTTCCTAGTAGAGGTTATAAGAATCTATCTATACATACATCTATCTCTACATATATTATCCACCTATAGATATGTATAATCTCTCATATAGAAGCCCCTAAGTGTAAGATGGCTATTAACCACCAATATTTCCACCAGCAAGTTCATCATTCATAAACCTGTTTTCTTCCAGCTATATAATCCATCTCCATTAGCATTTCCCATCATTTAATCTCTACTTTCCTCATTCAGAATTGCTATTATTAGTAAAGTCAATAGTGTTTAGTTTTAAAATGGAATATATCTAATTAAAAAGTATGTATACAGGTCCTTATTTCTATTTTCGGTATTTACAAGGTTAGTGCCACAACTTTGATAGTGGAGAAGCAAGGATAATGCAAGGCAAAGAGTTGGAGCCACAAAGCAGTAGTTCCATCATAGTCTATGAGAGGTGGGAATTGTAATGAGGTAACTGGGAAAATCTAGGACAGGGGTCAGGCAAACTACAGCTAGAAATTCAAATCCAGTGTGCCATCTGCTTTTGTATGACCCACAAGATAAAAAATATGGATAGTTTTTACATATTTAAAGAGTTGGTGAAAAGTCAAAGGAAGAATACATAAAAATTATATGCATTTCAAATTTCAGTATGCATGTATAAAGCTTTATTGGAATGCAGCCTCTTCTATTTGTTTATACATTGTCTATAGTTGCTTTTGCAATGTAACAGTAGAGTTGATTAGTTGTGGAAGACTTCCCATAGCCTGTAAAGCTGAAAATATTTTTTCTGGCCCTTCACAGAAGTTTGTTGACTCTTATCATCTTCAGTAGTCTGATGAGCTGGTATTTAAATTAGAGACCCTCTCCAACTTCATAATTACACTTAGGTTGGTTGTTTCACATGTATTACCAGGAATCATATTTTCTCAGGTGATTCTACTGGAGTCAAGAAGTAGTCCCAAGAGATGATGTGGAACTTACAGGTTCTTTGATATTGAGAAAGAGATTAAGCCTCAAGAAAACCATGTGGACAATGATGGCTCCCATAGAGGGAGGATGGGCTGTAGAATCCTAAAGTGCCAGCTGGTGATTTGCTGCTTAAGGAAGAAAACCCCAAAACCCATTAAGAGATATGGAAACATCTGATAAATTGCAGCAAGTTTATTGTACATTTATTTGAAAAAATCTAACATGTTTTCTATAACTTATTTCATTATTTGAAATCTTGACTTATTAATATTTAACTGAAGCGAAAGATAGCTGAGCTGTCTATTTCTCCTCAATACAGAAAACCTCAATGGAAGATCAATTGCTTATATGACATAATTTTGAAAGGTGCCAGAAATAACTGACTCCTTTTTCACTTAAGTGACAGCTACTCTTAAGCTTCCCTTAGTTTCCCATTGTACCCAGTGTCAAACTAAGGCAACATTTCTAAGGAATTACATTTCAGCAATATGCCAGGCTCATACACACACTTGTAGTGAAAAGATTTTAAAAGAGCAAATTCATTCAAATGATCTAAAATGCCTTGCAAATATTGTCACTTTTCTTTTCATAATTATATATAGGCAATCATTATTGTATGTATGAAGAATAAATGACGTACTTGTACTAAACCTGTTAAATTGTTAAAAGACTCTCCCATCAATCCCCTTTTCCTGACACCCATTCCTAACCCCCTTCTCTATTTATACAGGAATATTAACATGTCAACATAATCAGTTAAGATAGAAATGTTAAGTAATTTCAATAAACGTGTGTGTGTGTGTGTGTGTGTGTGTGTGTGTGTAGGGGTGGGGTTCCATAAAAAATGCTTATGGAGCAGGGGAAAAGTTAAATCCCAGCTTCAGGCTGGAACATTCAGAAATAAAAGCAAGCATTTCTTTAGAACAAAAAATCTTCTATTATGCAAAAACAATAGCCCCAAGAAAACTGGAAAGGGCAACTGACACATACTTTTTTTATTTAAATAAAGAGCAACATTATTAACAGAATTCAGAAGAACTCATTGATGCTATTCTTTTGAGAGGTAAATAGGGCAAGTTATATCAAACTTAGCTATGTCAAAAATAAAGAATATAACAAGATGGGATAGTTTATTTCTTGCTCCCATTTGTGTATAACATAGGGGGAACTCTAAGGGAGTGGTTGGGTTGAGGAAAAAAATTAAGCCTCTTGCTTCTTGGTTTTCTGTAATGTCTCTTTTTTTGCCTGAAAATTCTCTCCTGGAATCAAGACTTTTACTTTGAGTGCACTTAATAAGTCAATCACACAATTTTGTAAAACTTCCAATATATAATACATTAACTTAAAATAATACTGACTGGATTTGCTGGGTGTGCTAATTTTGAAGGAAGCAATCATTTCCTACAAAAGTTTAGTTACTTATAGATTATAGAAGATGATTTTTAAGGGAAAGAATATCAAATCATTTAAATGTGTTTTTCATTTTCAAACTGAAACACAAAAGACTGTTTTTAATAAGAGATGGAGGTGATCTCACCTATAAGTGGAACCTATTCAACAAAATAAACAAGCAAGTAAGCCCTGGCTGGTGTAGCGCAGTGGATTGAGCACGGGCTGGGAACCAGAGTGTCCCGGTTCGATTCCCAGTCAGGGCACATGCCTGGGTTGCAGGCCGGGTCCCCAGTGAGGGCCATGTGAGAGGCAACCATACATTGCTGTTTCTCTCCCTCTCTTTCTCCCTCCCTTCCCCTCTCTCTAAAATAAATAAATAAAATCTTTAAAAAAAAATAAACAAGCAAGCAAAATATTACCAGAGACATTGAAATTAAGAACAAACTGACATTAACCAGAGAGGAGGTGAGAGGGGATAATGGGAGCAAAAGGGGTAAGGGTTTTCAGGAATCTATAAAGGGCACATGGACAAAACCAAGGAGGGTGGGATAAAGGGTGGGAAGTGGGGATGGCTGGGTCGGGGAGAGTGGTTGGGGGAAAATGGAGACAACTGTAGTTGAAGAACAATAAAAATATTTTAAAAAATAAAATTAAAATTTTAAAAAAGAGATGGAGGTGATTCCTGAAGGCCACCAGCAAAGAAGCCAGATACTTGCCCAGTGGGGTAGTCTGCATCTTATTCTCCACTAAGCATAACATGGGAAGAGCTCAAACAGGGTGGGTGGGAATCAAGTTGGAAAAAGAAAACCTTTAGCTTCTTGGTTATACGTAATGACTCTCCTTGGCCTGAAGATGATATATTCTCAGAAGAATAAGGCCTCTAATTAATATAAGGAACATATATTGAAAACTTAAGAGCTGCACATTAATAGGGGTGATAACATCAATAAGTAACTACTGACTGAAAAATGGAGCTATTGCCTTTGAAAAAAATTCAAAATGACCACTGAATACCAGGGTTGATGATCTATAATTTGTCAACTCATAAAAATTATCTTAGATGAGTGGTTTTTCTAAGAAAGCACCAAGTCATGGCCTGTACCTTGTGGATATTTTCAGACACCATAAATTTAAAATAGTATAACATGAAAATAATGTACAGGGGTTGACTGAGAAGACCTGAAATGACAATTCTACACTAAAGTCACTAATGTCTCAGATGCTTTTAAAAGCGTGATTATTAAAATATATTGGGAAACCTGTGTGGTTCGTGATCATGGTACCTCGTCTGACAATCTAAAAAGTTAGGCCTCAGAAAAAAATATGACTGTAATAACAAAGGAGAAAAAACTGTGGGTGAGAAAGAACAGTAACATTAAGATCATGTTAGTGACAAGAAAGGGCTTGATAAGCTGAAAAGCTTAAGAGTTGAGAGCAGTTAATTTTGTCTCTAATAAACATCTTACTCTCAAATCCATTAAACTAACTTTTATTTTGTAGAATACCAAAGAGAAATATTCTAATAACTACTATGAATTTATTTAGAGCCAGTATGTTAAATTTCCCCTGCATTCTGAAGCCTAGAATTCTGGACAACTATAAGCACTCTATGACAGAGAATTTTTTAAAAGGGGGGAGGAGGTGAAATAAAAAGTCAAAGAATGATGGTAGTGACAGACACTTTAAAGCATGACATAAAATGTGGTCTTCCTGACTTCCCTTTTAGACACTTAGCTTACTACAATTTTACCTAAAATAACAGAAATATGCCTTCTAATTGTAATCTATATAGCCAATGTATTTCTATGTTAACTATACATGTGACCAATCTTAGATTAGAAGGACAAAAAAAGTAACCATCAAATAAAGTTTACCAGATCAGTTTACAGAGAAGAAAACTGGTCTTTCACCAAGAGAGAATGATTTTTAAAGCTAATAGTCACAGATTATAATACTCACAATAAAGAAACTTTGGAGAATATTGAACTTTGTACGTTTCATTGATAAAGAAAATTATCTTACTGTATGGTCTCTGATAGGTAACAGATTATGCTGAAAAACAATAAAAGTCAGTGCCCTATAAGGAAGAATTTTAATCTGTTCAGTAAAATATTATGAGGGCTTTTAAAAATGAAAAATGAAGGAGCATGCCAAACCTCTGTCCAAAATTCTATCAGAATTTAAATTAGCAGAATACACTTTGTAGTTGAATTTTTAAAGATGAAAACCATAAATACTGCACAAATCAAATATTCTGCAATGTATTGACGTAGTTTGTACTGAGGCCAACAACATATGTCCAGATAAGGCATATTGTCTTGTCTCTGATATTTTCTAAGAAAAACAGTTTAAAATGAAACCCTAACTATATTTTATTATCCTCAACCAAGTGCAATTTTTCATTGCTTTTAGAAAGAGCGGGGGAGGGAGGGAGAAAGAGAGAGAGATCAATCGGTTGCATTCTCGTAGGCTCCCCAAAGGAGCATCAAACCTGCAACCTGGGCATGTGCCCTGACCAGGGATTGAACCTGCAACCTTCTGGTGTACAGGATGACACTCCAACCAACTGAGCCACACTGGCCAAGGTCTAATGGAATTTTTAATTTTTCATTTTATAGAACTGTTTATTTTATGATTTGACAAGAATTTAGGACTAAAGACACTTACGCAGTTCACCAGCTGCATTTCGTCCACCAACTGCATACAGATATCCTTTGAGGGCACTTAGGTGGAAGAAGGTGCGCTTTTCATTTAAAGATGCAACTTGCATCCATTTATTGTATCGAGGATCAAATCTGAAGACTGTATCAACAGCAGTTTTTCCTTTTGTGTCATAATTACTCTGTCCACCAACGACATAGAGGAAGTTTCCAATGACGGCAATGCCATGCTGATACCTTGGGGCATCCATGGGGGCTAACGATTTCCATTCATGAGCCTTTTCGTCATACATTCGTAATTCCTTACTGACCACCAGCTGCTGCCTCAGCACTCCTCCTAGTGTAACCAAGTGAGTGGTGTCAGATCGAATGGCAGTCCTGTCTGACTGCATCACTGGCTGCATATATGGCATCATTTGGTAATTGCTGGCTTCCAAAAGAAGATTCACACAAGTATTGTCAGTTCTCATGAAATCCACGGTTTGCACATAATTAATGAGCTCTTGTGGTGTCATCAGTGGAAATCGTATGTTCTTCATTAATTTTGCAGCAAAGTCCATGCGAGGCTCTTCCAGGCGTAGCCAGCGACAGGTAGCCTTAAAAAGCTCAAGTTCAGTGCAGTGCTTAAGGCTATTACTGGAAAGCACGAAGGCAAGCCTCTCAAAAGGGAGTTTCAGGAACTCTCCAGTGCTCAACAATGCAGGGAAATTCTTCAAGACGAAACTGTTAACGTATTTATCCACTTCTGTCAGATTGTAGGTGTTGGCAATCCGCCCAACTTCAACACAATTGTCTAAAGTGACCTATTAAGCCAATACAAAAATTAAAATGTGACTACTTTCATGACTCTCACATCTGAGTAACATAAATACCTGTTCCAGAAGAAGAGTAAATTTTGCTTTTTACTGTCCATACAGAAGCAAATATTTTTATCTTAATACATTAATGATCTAAAGAAAATTCACGAACAATCTTTACTTAATCCAGTAGAAGGATGACTAAAAGAAAATAACCATTCAAAGTGAGTAGGTTAGGAGTTACTTTAAGAAATAATTTTATCACTTGACTATGGCCCAAATAAGTACAGGAAGTCCTCAATTTCATCAATAGGTTCTTGGAACTGTAGTGAAATGACATATAATGAAACCAATTTTACCACAGGTTAATGGATATAAACAAGAGCTCAATTTCTACTGCACCTCATCAATGTTATAATGAAACATAATTCAAGAACCAGCTGTACTTTTCTCTCCTTAAAAATGTGTGTTCCCTCTCCCCCGCAAAAAAACAAACAAACAAACAAACAAACAAAAAAAAACTACTAAAATTCTGGTCAGATGGAAATTTTGAAAAAATACAGGGTTATTATATTACAATTCATCTCAATCTTCTTCTCAGTCATGATTCTTAAAAGTAGTTTCGCTATCAGATCCACTAACAGAAAGCTCTAACACCTGATTCTTAGATTTCTGTTTCATGTAAATGGGTATCATTCATTACTGTTCCTTTATTCATTGCTATTCACTTTGATTCCTTCAAAAGTTATTGCTTATCATAAAATAATTCAATAGGACAGTTATTCTTAGAGCAATGTTATTTTCCACATTATTTTGAAATATAAGCAAGGGAATCACTTTCATGAGGGTTGGCATAGTTGTGTGTTCATTAAATTACTCATGGAGTTTAGTTGGTTTCTGGTATCTAATACGTGCCATGTAGTTTTCCTTAGCCACTGTCTTACTCTCACCATTACTCTAGCTCTGCCTGGAGTCAAAATGAGCCCAGAAAAATTTCCTCAGTGTAGAGCAAAATATGCCAAAAATAGAAAACAGGAAAAGGAAAGAAATTATGGAAAGACCCCTCTTCTGCAGGAGCTTTTCAATACTCTAATAATTGAGTGGTCAAAAGTGAAAAAAGAAAAGTCATATCAGCAAATATTATACAAGGAAGAACTCAAAACACAAGCCTACCATACAAATGTCTAGCTGTGTATACAAACACAGAGACAGGTCACAGGCAAAGTACTCAAATGTTTTTTAATTTAGTCGGTGTGTATATTCACAAAGGTTACATAAACCTCATTAATGAAATTGTATGGTTAACAGATTGGCAGATGGTTAAGAGAAAACTGGGTAATCCTTCTATTTAAAAACTGAAATGAGACTCAAATCATTATCCCTCTGCATAAAATAACAGCCTAGATCAGATATAATACCACTGAAAGTTCTTCCCTCCCCGATATTTTAGAAATTTTATTTGAGTACACGTTTCCCTCAATAACATTACATCACAAAATTAAATGACTGCAAGTATAATACATGTGTTAAAAGCATTTGGATCAGGCTAGGTAATAAATAATGAGTGTTAATTCTTTATAAAAAAGACTTTCAGATTTGTTATCTGCAGTTAGATAATAGTTAGCCAATTGAACATGAACTGGGTGGAGGGTCATTTTTTATAGCAATATGGAAAAGTTTTTTATTTAAATAAATAATAACAAAACAAGGTACACATATAATACTAACTTATAACAAGCCCCACTCTAAGATCTCTTACAGAAGTTTCCAGTCAAGATGGAGGCATAGGTAAACACTCCTCATCTTCACACAACTACAGCAAAAATTACAACTAGAGTACAAAACAAATATCACCCACAATCATCAGAAAATCAAACTGTAAGGAAGTTCAAAAAGAAAGGATTTAAAGAAGCCACATTCATCCAGACAGGGAGAAGGGGCAGAGATGCACAGATACACACAGAGGATCAGAGAGGTGGAGACACACAGAGAAGCTTGGGGATGTGGAGTGGTGTGGAGAGACATGGAACAGGGTGGCCCCACACCCATGTGTGGTGGATAAAAATCAGGAGGGATACCTTTAGGAGTGAGGCATCCCAGCCCCACACCAGACCATGCAGCCCAAGTTTCCAGCACCAGGAAGATAAGTCCCCATATATATTCTGGCTGTAAAAACCAGTGGGGACTGGGGCAGCAGAAGAAACTGCAGGATTCTCAGGAGACTCTTTTTAAAGGGCCACAATGGACTTAGGACTTACACAGATCCACCCACTCTCAGGTTCAGAACCAGGGCAACAGCTGGAAGGGCACCGGTGGCATACAGGGAGAAATTGAACTTACTGGCAACAGGGAGAGTGCCAGGAGCCAGTTTCCTCCTGGTCAAAACTCCAGAGACCAGGCAGTGGAATTGTCCCCTCTGCAAGCCCTCCCTCACAGAGAGCCACAGAGTGGTGACACAGGTAGTTCTGCCCTGTCAACTACCTAAGGCTCCACCCCATACAACCTACAGGTATGCTTTTCTACAATAGGCCACACTACTAAGACAGAAAGTCAAAGCAGATCTACCTAATACACACAAATACAGGGAGACTGTCAAATTGAGAAGACAAAGAAACATGGCCCAAATGAAAGAAGAGATCAAAACTCCAGAAAAAGAGCTAAATGAAATGGAAATAAGCAATCTATCAGATTCAGAGTTCAAAGCACTGGTTATCAGAATGTGCAAAGAACTTATTAGGTACTTTAACAGCATTAAAAAAGACCCAGGCAGAAATGGAGGTTACATTAAGTGAAATAAAGAAAAATCTACAGGGAACCAACAGTGGAGGGGATGAAGCCAAGAATCAAGTCGATTTGGAACATAAGGAAGAAAAAAACATTCGATCAGAAAACAGGAAGAAAAAAGAAGTAAAAAAAATTGAGGATAGTTTAAGCTACCTCAGGGAAAATTTCAGGCATTCCAACATTTGAATCATAGGGGTGCCAGAAGGAGAAGAGAAATAGCAAGAAATTGAAAACTTATTAAAAAAAAAAAAGAAAAAAGGTTTCTAATTTGGTGGAGGAAATAGACATACATGTCCAGGAAGCACAGAGAGTCCCAAATAAGTTGCATGCAAAGAGGACCACACCAGGACACATAATTAAAATGGCAAAGGTTAAAGATAAAGAGAGAATCTTCACTTGATCTTAGCCAAAAGGTTGAGAAGCAATAAAAGAGACAATCTTAAAAGCAGCAAGAAAAAAGCAGATAGTTTACCTACAAAGTTCCTATAAGACTGTCTGCTGATTTCTCAAAAGAAACTTTTCAGGCAAGAAGGGACTGGCACGAAGTATTCAAAGCCATGAAAGGCAAGGACCTACAACCTAGATTACTCTATCCAGCAAAGCTATCATTTAGAATGGAAGGGCAGATAAAGTGGTTCCCAGGCAAGGTAAAGCTAAAGGAGTTCGCCATCACCAAGCCATTATTACATGAAATGTTAAAGGGAATTATATAAGAAAAAGATGAAAACTATGCATATGAAAATGGCAATAAATTCACAACTGTCAACAATTGAATCTAAAAAACTAAGCAAACAAGCAGAACAGAAACAGAATCATAGATATGGAGATCATTTGGAGGGTTAACAGCTGGGAGGGGGAAGGGGGAGAATGGGGGAAAGGTACAGGTATTAGGAAGTACAAATTGGTAGGTACACAATGGACAGGGTTATATTAAGAACAGTATAGGAGATGGAGAAGCCAAAGAACATATATGCATGGCCCATAGATATGAACTAAGGGGGGAATTGCTGGAGGGAATAGGGGTACCAGGCAGAGGGGGGCAAATGGGGAAAATTGGAATAACTATAATAGCATAATCAACAAAATATATTTAATAACAAGATTTTTTATAAATATTAAATTCATATAATCTCACAAAATAGATACAATGTTATATGTATTTTAGAGATGAAGCACAGAGCAAGTAAGCAATGAGTCCAAGTTGACATAGCTATTAAAATAGTGTAGCTAGGATTGGAATCCATGCAGTCTGGATCAAGAATCTCAGTGTTTACATTGACCTACACTTCTTAATTTTTACTTTATATTGCTTTTCCCTTCAAAGAATTAATGAGAATGTCTTTTTTGAAATATTTGATTTAAATATAATTTTCTCTATGTCAGGGATTTGTCAAATTTTTATTAGACATTCAAAATAGAACCACAGGTGATAGGTGAGACCCATATTCTATAATTTGGTATCACAAACTCCGCTAGATTGTAGGCTGCCACTTCTGTTAAAGAGATAGATCCTCTTAAAGTTAATAAAATATGTCTCTGTATTATCATATATCTTTTTGTTAAATATCAAATTATCTTTAATTTTATAAACCCGATTGCAGGTAAATAATAGATTAAGTTCAAATTACAATGTTAGAAAAAAAAGAAACCACAATATTATGGTACACATAGTTCAGCAAAACAAATTACATATTACTGTAGCTTCTACTTCTCAACTATGTGTGTGATTACATTTTTGAGCAATGGACACTGACTGTGAAAAAGCAATACTCCTTCATAACTAAGGTTAATACATACAAACAAGACACAGATTTATTGCTAAAGAATTTGAACTCTTTTAAGCACCTGATTTGCTATATAGAAATTGCCAAAAAGTTTTAATTGCTTCTTATATTTAATAGCTATGTATTTTAAAAAATCTAAAACATAATTGTAACAGGAAAAACCTAGAAAAAATAAATTAACCATTTATGGAACTTTTGAAATAGTTAGCTCAACACTGTTCAATACCTTGGATTTCAAATGTGGTTAATAAAAAGTACATTTTATGAATGGATCCAGAAACTATGGTACATTTACACAATGGAATTCTATGCAGCAGAGAGGAAGAAGGAGCTTATACCTTTTGCAACAGCATGGATGGAACTGGAGAGCATTATGCTAAGTGAAGTAAGCCAGGCAGTGAGGGACAAATACCTTATGATCTCACCTTTAACCGGATCATAACCAACAAAAGC
>PVJI01027468.1:0-17644 GCA_004026765.1 Micronycteris hirsuta
GTATTTGTCCCTCACCGCCTGGCTTACTTCACTTAACATAATGCTCTCCAGTTCCATCCATGCTGTTGCAAGGGGTATAAGCTCCTTCTTTCTCTCTGCTGCATAGAATTCTATTGTGTAAATGTACCATATTTCTTGATCCACTCATTTGTAGATGGGCATTTAGGTTGTTTTCAGCAGCTCAACATCATTAGCCATCAGAGAGATGCAAATTAAAACCACAATGAGATACCACCTCACACCAGTCAGAAGGGCCATCATCAACAAAGCAACAGATAACTGCTGGAGGGGATGTGGAGAAAAGGGAACCCTACTGCACTGTTCGTGGGAATGCAGACTGGTGCAGCCACTGTGGAAAACAATATGGAATTTCCTCAGAAAAATAAAAATGGAACTGCCTTTTGACCCAGCAATTGCACTACTGGGATTATACCCTAAGAGCCCTGAAACACCAATTCAAAAGAACCTATGCACCCCAATGTTCATAGCAGCACAATTCACAATAGACAAGATGTATAACTTTTAAAACATTTCATCATATGTGCAAATCACTTGATTTCTATTCAATCTGTATAATTAATTTTCTTTCCTTTTTCAAGACGTTATCTATTAACGACATGACTGACTGTCCTGTTCCTACCCAAGATACGACTGGTGATGACAAACAAGGTAAGGAAAGAATGAGTTTTCTTCCTTTAGGGATATTCTGACTATGTTTTTCTTAATCCACTTCTCTTGGAGTAGTTGGCTTCTAGAGCATATGGCAGTTATCAGTATATGAACACATTTGGATGGATTATGTAGTTGAAATTATTGTCCTAAAACTAGTTCATAAAGGGGTAACAAGAGCTTGAGTTTCCAAAGCCCCCCTGCCCCAGCTCATTGGCCCCTTACTCACTGCTGGCCCTCAGGTTTAGCATATTTTGGCAGATGTGGTCCCAGAGCATCAGCATAAATACACATTTGTACACAGGTTTTGTCCACGAGGAAATTATCTTCTGGAGAGAGTTGTTGTTTCTGGGCTTTATTCTCTGTGACTGTGGGCATAGGGCTGTGATGTGGAGCCCAGCAACAATTTGCCTGTCTTATGGCACAGGTGAGAAGCAGTGCAGCACAGTGTTCCATGTTACAGCTATCACCAGGCACAGAGGTGAGTTGGCCTGGGAATATCTAGAAGAGCAGAAGGAACCCCCCCGACTCCATACTTCTATATAACGCTGGATAATCTACCATGTCCTTCCTCATACACTGTCTCATCCAGTCCTCACAAAACTGAACGGAGACTGGCATGTTCATGCCTTAAAATTTAGAGATGGGTAAGCTGAAGTTCAGGCAGTATGAATCATTTGTTTAGTAAGAAAAAGAGACGGTATATGAACCAAGATTTTCTAAATCTCAAGCCAGTATTCCTTCCACATCTGATATTGATTTAGGGCCCATGCATGAGAGGCTTATCTGAAGAGACTAAAAATCAGTGAAACTATTTCAAGTTTTATTGTAGAGACCTGCCATTGACACAGTTTTGTATGGGAGTTAAACATGAAAAATAAGTTTTCCCTTAGGAAACAATAGTTGCCTGCTATCTATTTAAATATTTGGTTGGGAGAGGTAGAACTGGACATTGTCTACAGTAGCATATACTGTGATCACTCTTTATTAATTAATGGGTGTTAGCTTTGGCTGCACATTGGAATAACCAAGTGAGTTCTAAAAATACTGAAACCTGGGTTTTATTCCAAGAGAGATTTTGAGGTCATTGATCTGGACATCAGGAATGAAAGGGGGAAATTCCTAGCCCTGGCTGGTGTAGCTCAGTGGATTGAGTGCGGGCTGGGAACCAAAGGGTCCCAGTTCGATTCCCAGTCAGGGCACATGCCTGGGTTGTAGGCCAGGTTCCCATGAGGGCCATGTGAGAGGCAACCATACATTGCTGTTTCTCTCCCTCTCTGTCTCCTTCCCTTCCCCTCTCTCTAAAAATAAATAAAAATAAAATCTTAAAAAAAAAAAAAAGAAAGGGGGAAATTCCTGATACTTTCTGATAATAACTCCTCCTAGCCACTAGAGGCACTCTCTCTGGAAAGTTAAACATACTGCTTTGTTCTCTTGGGAGAACCTATTTCCATACTTTGAGAGTTCTTTTTTTAAATATCTTATTTACTTATTTTTAGAGAGAGGGGATGGAGAGAGCAAGAGAGGGAGAGAAACATCCATGTGTGGCTGCCTCTTGCTCATCTCCTACTGGGGACCTGGCCTGCAACCCAGGCATGTACCTTGACTGGGAATCAAACCAGTGACCCTTTGGTTCACAGACTGGTGCTCAATCTACTGAGCCACATCAGCTAGGGCTTCATACTTTAAGAGTTCTTTATTGTTTTGGTAAGTTGTATAGCAATTATAGAAGTTTGTAACACCGTTTTCATAAGTGATTAGTAGAGATTCTTTGTTTTAATGTGCTAGAGAAATAAAATGTTATAGTTTTTTTCCCTCTCCTTTCTCTCTCTGTTCTTTTAAAACAAAACATCACTAGCTTTGAAAAGTACTATGGATGAAGCCTTACCAAAGGACACATCTGAGAATCCAGGTAGGATAAAACCATTTTAATGTATTTATGTAATTATTTCTAATAAAAAAAGCAGTAGTTTTAGTGAGTAGAAGATTGGTATATTTGGATAGCATGTATGTTTCTCTTGAAATATTTGTCTTGCGTTTTATTACAAGGAAACCTTTTTGCTTTTTTTAACCCCTTCTTTTCAGGTACAAGAAGGGGGTGATTTTTTCTTAAAGTTTTGAATTTAGGTTTAATTGAAAGGATCACTGCTTGAATTTAGTCTCATTGTTACTTAATATAAAACTGAGAAGGCTTGGAGTTGAGAAGATTTCAACAAGCCATTGTGATTTCTGTGTAGAAGAAGGAATTGATGGGGTAGATCAATTGAAGGCCCACAGTTGAAATCTTTCCATTTCCAAAGTGAAAATTTCAGTATTTTCATTATACTTCACCACCAGGAAGGCAAGTAAATGTTCTTATACATGGAGTGGATTCCAAGGAGAAAAATAAAAGTTATGTTTGCCCAGTTCTTGGAGAGTTCGAAGTGTAACTGTGAACCACAGAGCTGGCTGGGCCTGTGTCCTCAGCTGTCTCAATGGACGCACCATTGAACCGAGATGAACTTAGTTAAAAAACAAACTGGCTAGGGAAGGTGTTAATATTTGGAGCTCTGATTATGAAGACATGAAAGAAATTGGTGTTTCTTTTTTATCTCTCTTAATGTTTAATAAGTAAATCATGTTTGTTTTGGTTAGCGATCATCCAGGATTATTTGTTTAAAGTTGGAACAAATGGGTCAATATAACGTTGAGGCTTATGTAATAGTACAGTTTTCCCCAAACACAAAGTTCATTCAAGGTTTAAAAGAGAAAATAGAGGGAGAGGGGAGGGAGGAGGAGGATTGGCGCGGGGAGAGGGGGAGAGAGCACGAAAGAGCACATGAATGAGAATCTGTGATGGATTTTAGATACGAGGCCTAAGAATCTGTATTTTTGGCAGCCCCAGGTGATCGTGATGTGTAGCCTATTTTGGTAACAGCTGCCTATAGAAGGCCATGTTAAGAAATAGAAAATTAATATCAACCATGATTCCAAAGGTGGTAGGAATTCTCAAACCTAGTTTTGGCTTTGGAACTGATTGGGATTCCCTCATCATGGGGGAAATGCTCTGTTTGTGTAGGAGAAATGCCTGATTTAGGTTTTTTTAACCTTATGTTATGATATTAGCAAAAGCTATTTAAATGCAGTGAGTTAAATTTCTGCTTCTCCAGCAGCCTTTGAGGAAAAAACTTCCTGTTTTTTCCATGAGCATCACATGTTCTCTGGTTCGAGCTTCAGATGTTGTTAACATTCCTTCATTGAATAGGATGTGGTGTCACCAGATAAAATCTCTCAGGGCGTGCCACAGTGTGTGAAGTACATCTAAATTTGTTTCACATTCTGCCTGGGAGCATGCTATGTGGTTCCCGATTCATTTTCCCACTGCTGCCCTGTTCTGGAGTGCATATGAGGGACTTGGATTCCCAGTGGGAGATACTGGAGTTTCAAGGTGGTGGTTTCTGATTCTGAGTGGCTGTTGGTGCCACGTGGACAGTTCACCTCAGTTAAGTTGCTGCCTTTTGGAGAATTAAACTTCAGGCTTGCCTTTGTATCCCATTTCTGTTTCCTGGAAAGATGACATGCTTGGAATATTCTAGGAAGTTGGCATTCTTCTTCCCTTTCCCAGCTAAATGAGAAGTGATGATCTGCCCATTGGTGTCTGCCTGGATTTCAACACAACGAGCCCTCACCATTTTTGCAGATACTCACATGCTCCAAATGCTGAGCCTGACTTTCAGGGGCTCAGAGGCTGATGGAAGACTTAACCAGAATAGTGAGCTCCAGCTTTTTCTGATCTGAAACCTGTGGAGACTTACCAAGACCAGCCTGGGATATGTTTTTGCAGGTGGAAGAAGAGGCATCTCCCTACCCTGCTCTTCCCCAGTGGGTGGTGATGCTAATAATAGTAATGGTGATGAAGAGGACGATGTGGTGGATTACAGATGGAGTGGGACTTTATTATCAGGGAATGGGAATATCCCTTTTACATATTTTTAATGCCCTTACCCTTTTAATCGCTGCAAGTATAGGTATTAGTGGAGTCTAATAGATTTGTTAGCTAATGTTACGTTCCAACGAATTCAACAGAACACCCTGCACAGTGGTGATCTTTTTCTTGCTGTTTTAGTCATGCTTAGTGGATTAGGCCTTTTCATCCTTACACTGCAGTCTTCAGGCTGCTATTGGTTATTCTAGCAGCTGTCCTGATTGCCGGCTATCACCCCATGGTTTTATGGGGTAGAGCAGTTCTTTCCTTCCATTACCCTCTCCTGCCTGCCTCTCCTTTGCTGTCCTAGCAGGAACTGAATTTAGAAACCAGAATTCTAAGCTTGAAAAACTAGAAGCACTCTATAACAGTAGTATTTTGCAATTCTAAAATACACTTAGTTGTTAAAGTACCTTCACTGTATTGTCTGTAGCGGAGGCATGGCTGCATTTTTATTTTCCTCATCCTGTGGGGGAGGAAAGCGAGGTTTACAGAGCTAACAGTTAGTAAGTGCAGTAGCCAGGAGGGGCACCTAGGCCTCATGACTCTCCGCCTGGTCTCCACCACTCATCTGCACCCCTCACTCCATCTGTCTATCTGTCACCGACAGGGTTCACCCCGCCTTCCACACCCATTCCTACCCCTGCAAAAACACAAAGATAATGGCAATTGACAAAAGAATTAACAGTCACCACAGTCTGGTTTGTTGAACAGTATTTTAACATGGCTTAGACTGCTACCTACATATTTATGGAAAGCAGTGGGGTCTGAGGGAGAAGAGAGCCACGGGAGCCGGCTTTGGGTCAGCCTGCTCGGAGGGCGGCCCCCAGCTCTCTGGTGAGTCTGCATACATTGTCCACCCAGCCCCAAGGCAGCCAGCTTGGCTGGAAGAGAGGCTCCCCTTGGGCCACTGTCTTTTGCTGCCTGAGGTGGGGGGGTTAGTTTTCAGTGGTAATGGGCAAGACAGGGATCAGCTTTTCAGAGGTTTGAGTTGAAAGGTTCCTGTGTTCTTACTGCAATAAGCTAAAATGTGTAGGTTGGGAGAAATATATCTCTTCTGCAGCTGACCCTGTGGAAGGGGATGTATGTTGCTTGTTTGCTTTGTGCCTTGTTAGCACTTCATCTCCCCTTCCCTCCCTGCTTATCTAACTGAAAGATTTTAATGGTCCTTGTAAGCCCAGGCTGTCTCATACCAAGGAGGGTTTTATCTTTTGGAGCATTGTGAAAGAGGAGGGGATGATGCAGTGAGACATTTTCTTTCTGGAAGGTTTTGTACAAACAATATATAAACTATATTCTTGTTCCTAGTTAGCACTTTTTCTATGTATTTTTATAACATTTTATGATGAAAAATTTGCAGTGTTTGCAAAATCTTAGCATAGCTAGTGGTTTTTAAAGTTGTCTTCCATAGAGGATTGAAAACATCAAAAGAAGATTAATGTTTTGGTAAATGTTTCTAATTACTCCCAAGAAGTTGGGATGGGAAAGTAGGCGTTAGTTTATGATTGAGATTTGATAAGAAAAAGTTGTGTGGTTAACAAAATATTTTAATGATTTCATGCCATAGTATTCTCTGTACAATTTGGTCATAGAGACATGAACTGCAAGAATATTTTCTTTTAGGAAAAGCTGCATAGCTCATTGCAACTTACGTAGGGGAGCTTTGATTTCTTCTGGTCATACTGCTCTGGTAGTGTATTTTAAGACAGCCTTAACATATATAGCCTAATAGATTTCTTTCTAGCCTTCAGAGGAGACTGGTTCCAAATCTATTACTAGGCTATTATGATAGATCAACAAATTCTAAAGTGTGAACCCATCATTATGTAAATAGATAACCCCTTAAGAAAGTTGTCATTTTAGACTGGAATTTCTTTGTTAATCAACTTTGATTTGAGAATGGCTTCTTAGGTCGTGTTCTGATGAAAGGAGAATATGTTGGTTTTTATTTCCTTTTACTTGTGCCTTTAGCTTTAGAAATAAATTTCTGAAATAATGATACTATGGAAGAGGTCATGTTCTCCACATGGATACTTGTACCTCACGTTGACCTATTGATGTGTTCTGTACTAGCCCAGGTACTGTATATAAACCTGTTTAACTGCAAAAATGAAACTCAGGTAAACATCAATTAATCTTTGTTTCAGCCACTCCTAAGGAGTCCAACACTCTCAAACCAAGACCAAGATCCAGGTAGCGTTTGTTTAATTTCTACTTTAAATACCCTTTGTGCCCTGTCCCAGACTAGAAATAAACCCCTCCAACCCAAAGCCCTACCCACAATCTCCTTTTCCTTTTGATGTGAAGCTTAGAATGTGGGTGAGTTCACTGTCACAAGGGGCTGACTGGAGCATACAGCACGACTGGGAGACTCTTAGTTTCTGTGTTTATTAGTGCTGGAAGGTGGTGGCTGCTGCGCTCTGGTCACCTGACATGAAGAAGTGGCTTGTGTGATATGCCCAGGTTGTTGCAGGATGATAATAAGTAGGGAGAAGTAGCTTTGGAAAGAAGAAAATATGGTTAAAAGGTAACCAACACTGAACTTTACTATCACGACAAGGTAAATACCAAAAAGTAAGAAGTCTGTGGTCCAATCTAGAGTTGAGAAATGAAATGCTTATGGTGATTGCAATGAGGCAGGAAGTTTCAGGTAAGCAGCACTTATGGTCTGTTTCATCCTATCATAGAGCCTCTTCTTGGCTTTATGGTTTATCAGTCACTAGAGGATAGCAGAAGAGGGAGAGACAGGGAAGCAGAGCTGTGGCTGACATCAGACAACAGAAGGGAGGAGCGAGGACAAACACAGAAACACTAATAGAACCAATAGAACACGAAAAGGGGAAGATGGTATTGGGACCCCTCTTCACCAGTAGCCTGCGGTGTAAGATGAGGACAGTCAGTACATGTGTCTCTTCCAAGTTTTCCTTTGGCTCTCAGTGACTTTTTTCCTCCTTTGGCTACTAGACACATTCCTGAAAAAGTGAATTTAAATCTGATCATATTTTGAAACACTGATATTTAAGGACATTTTGTTTTTCTTGTAAATCAGAGGTACACCTTAGTGTACCTTTTATGTCTGGATTTTCCAAATTGGGGTTTAGTTTCCTTGTTCATAGAAGGTAAAACTATCAAAATTCATATTTTTAAAAACAATGGATACACTAATTCATTTCTGTAGGAAAAAAAGGCATAGTCATTATTTCTCTGTATGGTTACCACATTTACTCATCCCTTTTTTAAAAAGGGTGAATGGATATTTTACAAATTAGTCTGTACTGGCTTTAAGATGGAGGGATAGTAACATTTGTCTGCCCTCGTAGTAGGAAAAACCTTTGAATTGCAGAAATTTGCTTGTGTTCTATGTTAACCGTAAATTGAACCTCACAGTTTTCACTTCTGCTGACTTCCTCTCTCTTTTGCAAAGCAAGTGAAACTACCAAGTCTCATAATCACATACTCTATCATTAATCTCATTGGCTAAATTTTATAATTCTTTCAGGAATCGGTCTGCTGGTCTAATTTGGATGTTTTTATTTCACTACTCCCAACTGGGTCTTTACTGAGACCAAGGCAATCAAATCGTCATTATCCTCCTTTTTAGAATAACAAAGCTTTGTAGAAATATAAGGGGAAGAGAGAAAATCACCATTCTAACACTACTACCTCCATCATTTTCTTGATTCCCTGCACATTTATATTTTAATTGGTTGCAGCCACAGCTTTTCAGTATCAGTTGATATTTAGTTAATTTTCCATAACAAAATATAAATACACTGGGTATATATGGAAATAAAATGGAATGACTTATGTGACATATAAAATTCTTTTAATTTCTAGCTAATATCACTAATTTCCTTTTGAAGTTAAGAGTTCCCACTTGAAAACGTTGTCATCCTTCTAGGTCAATTGCCTCTTATTTTATTTGAAAGTATTAGAATGTTCTTCCTGCTAGTCCCTGCATGCCTTCGCCTTGCCTGTCTTGCCAGTTGTGTTGTTACAGGGACCACCCCAGAGCATGTCACATGCTGTTATGGTGGCTTTATTAAGGACTGAAACCTTGTGTGACAAACAGAACGCCCCTACTACCACTGAGAAACCTTGAAGGACTCATTCAGGAAAATTAAAACTTGCTGTGTGAAAATCAGCTTTACCAAGAACTGAAGTTACATAATAGAAATGGATAGATTCTCATTCCATAAGTGCTGCTCTAAATAGCTAAATACTAAGAACAGTTTTCTGAGGTCAGTTTATCTCTAGGACATATCTCTGACTCAAAGGTCTTTTTCTTCTTTGACATTAAGTTGGCTGAGATGCTGAATAGAATAGATATCCACATCCACTTCTTAGAAAAATCATATTGGAAATTCATCCACAAACCTATTACCAAGCAATAGAATTATGTACTGAATGGAATTAATTTAGAAAAGAAATAGTCTCTAATAAATAGTCTAGCTGCTACCACCAAAAGGTTTTTTCCCTGATTCCGGGAGTATGAGAACATTTTTAAAAAGGAATTTGGAAACAGACATGGACTATAGTTTGAATGAAACCCATGCAACTTCCTAGCTGTGTGACCTTTGGCAAATTATTTAGTTCATTTTTCTTTAAATGTCATTATTGGAGTTACAATCCCAGAAGCTGCTTAGGTAGCTACTGCCTTGTCACAAATTGAAGGAGGAAGTTAAGAGAAAGCTTTTGCTTTGAAAGTTTCCCAAAACCCGCATTTCTCATGGTAAGACAAACTAGACCCCTCAGCCTGAGTGATGTGTGTTTCCTTTCCTGAATTTCATTTGTGGCATATTCACTTGAATATTTGATTCTTACTCTCAACTTACCTGTCCCAATTCTTTATGTACCTGTCATCACATTTGCATATAAACAGGGGAAAAGTTCTGTAATCAGTTAATATCACGAAGTCCTTCTGCTAAAATATGGAAGTACCTAAGTGGGAGGGTTTATATGCTATTCTTATTAATAATTCCAGCTGAAACATTTCAGTTCACAGAAAGTGTTCTTTTTCAGGAAATTTAGGTCTAAGGTATAATAAGAGCAAAGAAGTTAAAATAGATTCTGATTCACGATTGGGGTTTGGGCATTATGGCAGATAGGGGCATCCAGGGGACGGTAGAATTCATGGTTGCTTTGCGAGCTTGTCAGTCCTTTGTAGTCACTTTGACTTCTGTGAGTATTTTCCATTTCAACCCAACTTCAGAAAATAAAGCTTTGCTGTCTCTTTTCCGACCTTCCCTTATTTTGCTACAGATCTTACTCTAGCACCTCCATAGAAGAGGCCATGAAAAGGGGCGAGGACCCTCCCACCCCACCACCGCGGCCACAGAAAACCCATTCCAGAGCCTCCTCCTTGGATCTGAATAAAGTCTTCCAGCCCAGTGTGCCAGGTGAAGTGCCCCTTTGTGTCCAGGCCCTTCCCTTTCCTGTGGGAGTTAGTGGATGGGCGTCTGCCACAGAGGCCTTTGTGAGCCCAGGGAATGAGCAGACCTGACTGTTTCCCATCCCAGGAAGGTCTGTACATTGCTATAAGATTCTGGGAAGGAAAGCAACTCTAGGCAGATAGATATCACATGTGTCTGGAGCCTTGCCCACACTTGCTTGGGTTCAAGAATTACAAAATCCTGTACCAAGAGGATAAAAATGCTTCAATTCCAGACAGCCTACTGAGTGTGTGGCTGGGGTCTTGTTATCCGTATCCTGGAAATTTGTATATAAGAGTGCTGTCTGTCATTTCCTCAGATGCTTATGTGGTTCTTCTGTGAAAGATCTGGGTGAGCAATGCCTGGCCAGAATCTTCTGCATTTTGTCCCTGTGGCGAAGGCCCTGTGTCCTCTTAGGTTTAATGCTAAGGGGACTCTGCTTTCCAAATCTGACTGATGGTTAGGTGATTGGTGGTGGGGTCTAGGGCAAGGACTCCTTCAGGTGCACTGCTCTGGGACTTCTGGGGCTGGGGCTTTCTTGAGCCACCAGCTGTAGAGCTGGGTTTGGAGGGGAGGTGTTTGTGGGGCCTGTCTGCTCTCCTGACTCCCGGTGATGTGGGAGCCTAGGGAACCTATGGAACAGCAGATGAGAACCATGCCATTTGCTTTAGTGAAGGTACTAGGATACAGCACCATCCCAAGTGTTATTTTGGGAGCAGCAAGGGTCTTTCCACTGCCTAATGTAGGCAAGCTATAAATACAATGATTTCCTGAACCTTTTAATATCTATGTGCATTTTAAATCAAAGGAACCTCAGATGCTAGTGATTTTCAGATTATTATCTTTTCTACTAAAGCAAGAAAAGACTCCTTGGCTCACACATTAGCATGACCTCTGTCCCGGCAGAGCTCAGCATGTTTTATTTGTTCTAATAAAGTGCTCTCTTCACAGAAAAGTTATAGAATGTTTTTTAATATACTAGGATCTGGAGCTCTCTGTGAAACTTGAGTCTATGCCATGAGTTCATCAGATAAAAATTTGCCTTGAATTTCCCCCCATACTTTTATCCACATTCTGGCATAATTTCATAGTAACTGGTATTTGGGGTGGGAGTAGCCATGGATGATGATGCTATAAAAATTTTACATGGCTGGTAGATTATGACCTAGAAGATTTTTGTATTGATGCAAGAAGATTAAAACAATCTGGGCAGCTGTCTCAATAGGTTTTCCTTGCAAGGAGAGAGGCTGGAAACAATGCAAATATCTCTCAGTCTGTGTAACCCCAGAAGGAGTGCCAGGTGTTTGGAGAATGGATGTGCTGTGGCTTTTTATGACATTGTACTCTAGAGAGGAAGAGACAAAACTGCACTCAGCGTCTCTCTCAGCTGCTTATTAACTATGATTTTCAGCAAGTGGTTTAATCTTTCTGCATCTCAAATTCCCAATCTGTAAAATAGGGCCAATAGTCCACAGAATTGTAGGGTTTTGGTGAGACAATAACTATAATGCAAATAGCACGATGTTTGGCTCATAGGCACTCATTCCACAACAGACTGACGAGGGAAGGGAGTCTGAGGATAAAGCCCCCTGACTTCCTTGATCTCCCGGTGGTACACTTCTGTGATTTGCCCCCCACCATCCTTGGAGGACTCACAAAGGGACCAAGCTCCAGTTGCCGGCTGTAGTACTCCACTCATTAACACACCGTTTCTTGGCTTTCTTCCCTCCTGCTCTGTCTCACTTTCCCCGCTCCCAAAGAAAATACCTGTTCCCAAGTCCTAGTTTTCGGGGCTGCTTTTGGGAGAACCTGAGTTAAGACAACTTCTTTTTACATCTCCAATGTTGCTATGACTTCAAGAGGAAAAAAGCATTTTGGTTTGATAAATGCCAGAGAACAGCTAGACGGGTGGCATCTACATTCACAGCCTCCTTCCTTTGTCTTTTCAGTGCCAGTTTACCCAGGTGACATTTTAATGAGCAGTTTAAATTGATCACCTGAAGAAGAGAGCAGATGGTACCATTGCATCTACTTAATTTGCTTCCATGTTGGTTAATTCTCATTGGAAATTACGGAGCTAAGTTATGTAGAATTTTAGTGTATTGCATTTTGCTAGAAATTACTTAGTAAATTCTGACAAACTATGAAGTAGAGTATAAATTTATCAGAATAGTGCATCCAGTGCGAACCTTGATGCCCATGTAGTAACCCCTCAGCTGCACTTGTGTTTATATGTCACTTTTGATCAACTAGGTCACTCTGTGCTTGCTGTCTTATATTCCGGACTGTACCGTGAACCATCTTTCTATTTCATAACAGAGAGCGTCATCATTTCTTGTAATGCCTGTGTGATATGTATGTACCAGAACTGATGGGACATCGATGGAGCATTTTCTGTCACCCTGTCTTCCTCTCCTCCTCCTCGTCTCTTCCCCACGCTTTTCTTTCATGCTCATACACTGCTCGCTTCCACATGTGCTCTCCTTGATCCTTTTTCACAGAGCCACTCTTTCTCCCTTTTTCATCATCTTCTGTGCTCATTGCTGCTCCTCATCTTTCCTCTCCCGCCCCCTCTCCCCTTCCTGGTCTGTTTCTCCCTCATCTCCCTTCCTCCTTCTCCCCTCCATGCTCCTGAGCCTCTCTTTCCTACACTATCCCACTTACCTCCCTTTGCCCCACGTTATAAACAAGGGAGAGGTGTTCAAGGACTTTGTATCCATATCTTTCTTTCCTCGCGTACTTCTTTTCTTGGGCTGAATCCTACAAGTTGGAGTTGCTGTGACACAGGCAATAGACAGACACTTCAAGTGTAGATATATGTTGCTAAACTGTGCTGTAGGAAACACCCTTGTCAGCACTGGTTAGTGTTCATCTTTTTGATTGTTACCAATATGATAGGGAAAAGTTTGCATTTTCTTTTTTTTTAAATTTTCTTTATTTATTTTTAGACAGAAGGGAATGGAGGGAGAAAGAGATGGGGAGAAACATCAACATGTGGCTGCATCTCACGTGGCCCCCACTGGGGACCCAGTCCACAACCCAGGCATGTGCCCTGACTGGGAATCGAACCGGCAACCCTTTGGTTCCCAGCCTGCGCTCAATCCACTGAGCTACACCAGCCAGGGCAAGTTTGCATTTTCTTGATTCCTAGTGAGACTAAACAGCTTTTCATGTCATTATTTGCTCTTAATATTCTTCTCTTTGTGAATTGCCTACTCAGAAGGCTCACTCAGTTTCTCTTGCTACATCTTTTTGCCTAACCACAGGGACCGCTTGTCTCCTTTTCACTTTTCCAATAAGGTTCTGGACCTGTCTTCTCTGAAGCAGTTGGGAATGTGAGGGTGGCCATAGGGGCAGCTAACTTAACCTGCTACTTCACTGGGTCCATGTCCTTCCAGCCCCCAGTACCCCATCTTTCTGCCAACTTTATCACTTAAGACAGACTCTGCTAGGGCCACCTCATTTGTAACAGTAGGAGAGTCAAGAAAGGTAAAGGAAAGTGGGGTAGAGAATGTACAGAAACAGCCTTGGCTGATGGGGCTCAGTGTATTGAGTGCCAACCTGTGAACTGAAAGGTCACTGGTTCGATTCCCAGCCAGGGCACATGGCTGGGTTGTGGGCCAGGTCCCCAGCTGGGGGCGTGCAAGAGGCAACCAATCTGTGTTTCTCTTGCACATCAATGTTTCTCTTCCTGTTTCTCCTTTCCTTCCCCTCTCTCTAAAAATAAATAAATAAAATCTTTAAACAAAGAGAATGTAGAGAAACAGGATCTGGGCCTGAGCTAAAAGGGAAAGCTAAAGTAAAGCTAATGTTTTGAAAAATGAGAATCATAGGATTGTGAAAAACAATCAGTATGGCCTAAAGCGTAGTGATAGTGTGCAGAAGAAATAGGATGGAGGGAAGATGCCAAGATGCAAGAATGAAAGAGGGAAATGGAGAAAATTATGACATGGTGGTTACATGGCGTGATGATGTTTACACAAGCAAGAAGCAAATAAGAGCCCTGGCTCATATGACTCAGTGGGTTGAGCGCCAGCCTGCAGACCAAGAGGTCGCTGGTTCGATTCCCAGTCAGGGCACATGCCTGGGTTGTGGGCCAGGTCCCTGGTAGGGGGCACACGAGAGGCAACCACACATGGATGTTTCTCTCCCTCTCTTTCTCCCTCCCTTCCCCTCTCTCTAAAAATAAATAAATGAATTTTTTTTTAAAGCAAATAGGATAAAAGACCAAAGAGAGGTGAACCCACAGACTCCCTATAGGGTTTGGATATGATTTAAGGAAATATCTTAGAAGTGGATGGCATTAATGCCTTCAAATTTATGAAGATTGATAACATGCTATGGAGAAAATTAAAAAAGGGCTGATTTAGAATGTAAATCTATAAAAATGAATAAGGTCAACTTTGGCAGAGTGGGACAATTGGCTTTAACTTTGATGTGTGTAGAGAGCGTGAACATAACGATTTACAGGAATCCAGACTATCCCAGGACTCTGTATGGGTAGGTGTCGGCGTTTCACCTGCAGCATGCGTTTTCCTAGGGAGAAGTTAATATAATATGATCACTGCATGTAAAAGGGAGACCACCTTTGTAAGAGCAAATCCGGGTCATGCAGTCATCCTTTCTTGGTCTCATACAACTGCTGTGTTTCAGAAAAAAGTGTGCAATATAGCCTAAGTCAGTAATGAGACAAGTGTACAAAATCTAGAGGCAGTCAGATCTGGGACTTGCTCAGTGATGTTTAGATTTTATAGCTCTATACTTACAGCTACAAAACACATTTTATTACGGAAATCCTTGTAAGAAAAATCACTCTGTGAGGGCAATACTTTTTAGACCCTAACCTACTTTCTCTCATCGAAACAGTTATTTTCATAAGGTCATTTTTTTTCTTAAAAGGATTTTTTCTGTTCCACTGTGTGGGGTGGGAACTTTCCTGAGTCCACTCTTGACATTGCCCCACTCATTCCCAATCCATGCCTAAGGTTTGCAGCCCAACTTCTCCATGGTGATGGTCAACCCCCTAAGCCCTGTTCCAGTCATTGAGCATCCACTGGGCAGAGGAGGCAGACATTGCGGGGAGGAGAGATACCCATCCTTTGAAAGCTTCACACCAGGAACCCTGATCACTTCCACTGAAATCTAACGGGGCAAGCCTAGTTCCATGGATATAGCCAGCTGCCAGGCAATTGGGAAATGTACTCCCTGGCAGAGCAACCAGTTCCCAGTGATACCCCTCTAACTATAAGAGAGGACAGCGGACACCTCTTTCCTCTACATCCCATATGGCCAAATATATTGAGATCCACATGTTAAAATCTTGTGTGATGGCTGAACAAAACACATCCATGGATAGAATCTGCCCGTAGAGAGTTAACTTGTCTCTGCTTTAGACATGTTGATAATAAAAATTCATTCTATTGTTAAGAAATTATGGTATACCCATATTATGGAATCTTATGAAGCCATTAAAAAAAGAATAAGGTATGTACACTAGGTGGAGAGCTCTCTTATAAATTAAGTGAAAAAGGCAACCTGCAGAATGTGCATGATCTTAAATGTATAGACAGTTTCTGGAAGAACAGTTAAGAAACTAGTACCAGTGGTTACCTCTGAAGAAAAGAAGAGGATGACTGGGGATGGGTGGAGAGAGAAACTTATTTTTCATTGACTATCATTCGTATCTTTTAAATTTTGTCTCATGTACAGATATTACCTATTATAAAAAGCTTACTTTTCACTCTATAGCTGCGATGAACAGATGCTACCTGAGAGCACCAGAGGTGTTTTTCTTGGCTGAGTTTACCTATCTCAAACTTGCCTATCATTCTTTATCCAGGGTATCTCTATGACCAATCTGCTGCCACCTCCTAGGTGACAGAAGCATTCCAGAGCATTCTTTAAGGCTCTGATATGTTCTTTGGGTCCTTCTTTAGTGTCCCTCCAATACTGAGGTATAATTTTGGGGGACTTCCCAAAGCCTCCATTGTAAGATGTACAGATGGCAAAGTGTTGTGATAAGGGCTCTGTCTTAACTTGGAAGAGGGGTGTATTTATTGAGTGGTGAGCTGAGAGGAGTCTGTCCTGGGTTTTCTACAAATTAATATTTCTTTCTGCAACTTGAGGAGATAGGTAAACTCCTTGGAATAAGAGATGTGCTGAAGAGCAAATTTAACTTTCATATTCTCTGAAGAATGAATTTGGCCACACAGATGGCTTTGGCCTTACAGATGTTCTATATTGTATTATTCCTGTGAGAGCTACTTGTTGTCTTTTAAAATCTAGTAGGATTAAAAAATCTAGTAGGATTCTGAGATTCCTGCACTATCCCAAAACTTTTGAGTCTACAGTACACAGCCAGCCAAGGGTATAATCTAAATACTGTAAAGTTCACCCTGTTAAAGCATACAATTCAGTGGCTTTTAGTATATTCATAGCATGCAATCATCAGCATTATCCAATTTCAGAACATTTTTTATCATCCCCTCAAAAGACTCCATACCATTAGCGGTCACTCTCATTCCCCTTTCCTCCCTCCCACCCCTAGCCATTGACAACCACTAATTTACTTTGTTTCTATGAATTTTCCTGTTCCAGACATTCCGTGTTAATGGAATCATACAATATATGGTCTTTTGTAACTGCCCTCTTGAATTTAGTGTAGTTTGCGAGGTTTATCCATGTCATAGCATATGTCAGTACTTAATTTCTTTTTTTTAAAGATTTTATTTATTTGTTTTTAGAGAGGGGAAAAGAGGGAGAAAGAGAGGGAGAGAAACATCAAGGTGTGGTTGCCTCTCATACGCCCCCCACTGGGGACCTGGCCCACAACCCAGGCATGTGCCCTGACTGGGAATCGAATCAGTGACCCTTTGGTTCACAGGCCGGCACTCAGTCCACCAAGGCACACCAGCTAGGGGAGTCCTTAATTTCTTTTATGGACATATAATATTTCTTTGTATAGATATGGCACATCTCATTTATTCATTTATCAGTTGATGGACATTTCAGTTATTTTTACTTTTTGACTATTATGAATAATGCTGCTACAAACATCCATGTACGTACAAGTTTTGGTGTAAACATGCTCTCCTTTCTCTTGGGTATATACTAGAGTACGTGGGTGGGGGTGGAATTTCTAGGTCATATGGTAGCACTGTGTTGGACATTTTGAGGAACTACTGAACTGTTTTGTAAAATAGCTGCACTAAGTTGCCATCTTTTTAAAAATATATTTTATTGATTATGCTATTACAGTTGTCCCATTTCCCCCCCCTTTATTCCCTTCCACCCTGCACACCCCCTCCCACTCACATTCCCTCCATTTAGTTCATGTCCATGGGTCATGCATATAAGTTCTTTGGCTTCTACATTTTCTATACTATTCTTAACCTCCCCCTGTCTGTTTTCTACCTACTGTTTATGCTACTTATTCTCTGTACCTTTTCCCCCTCTCTCCCCCTCCTACTCCCCTGTTGATACCCCTCCATGTGATCTTCATTTCTGTGATTCTGTTCCTGTTCTAGTTGTTTGCTTAGTGTGCTTTCGTTCTTGTTTTGGGTGTGGTTTTTAATAACTG
>PVJI01027469.1:0-17717 GCA_004026765.1 Micronycteris hirsuta
TCAGTGCCTGTTAAAGTTTATACCCGAGGGTGTCACTCACTTCACTCCAGTCCTGGCCCCAATGAAATGAATGGAAAACATGGGAACAAGTAATTACCAACAAGTAACTCAATAACTTTATTAAGTACAATTTTACTAGGCAATGTGTTACAACCCTGAGTAATAAAATTTAAGAACATACTTCATATTCATAATTATAATTATCGTACGATAACCAATTACTGATTAAAAGTGATAGGCAATCTTACCAATCATATTGGAAGTAAAACTGAGAAAATTCTAACAATTGTTTAATTACACAGAGTTTGGAGTTAGGATACACACTCAAGTCCAATAATTAAAAAAATATCCTAGGCTCTAACTTGCCATCATAAAACTTTTGTGCAAATGTTCCAATTTTTTTAAGATATACAAATTAATATAACAATACATTGGAAAAAATCTTTTGTGCAAATGATCACAGTAACTGTCATTAGTCAGTGTCAGTATCTCCATGTGTAAAAAAAAAATCTGAGTTTAGTAATATTTACCTAAAGTGTTGTTTTTAAAGAACAAAAAAGATAGTGGAGGGGGACCCAGCACACGGGGTAAACATCCCAGGTAATATGATTTCCCCCTGACCACACAGGTGCACACAGGTAACACACACATTCTAGGCCAGTTCTATGTGGCCAGGGTTTCCCTCCTTACTGCTTCTCTCTGTATCTGTATTCCAGGCAAATTTCCTAGAATAGAACCCTCTCCTATTCCCCACTCAATATTCTACTAAAGTAATTTGTTTAATTCCACTACGTGCAATAAAATTTTATCTCTCTCACTCTTCGTCAACTACCTGATAATATGAACTAGACAATAGGATCTGTATGTTCAAGGTAATCAAATGATGGAAGAGAAAAGAAGGGTTGCAATTGGCAGTTGAGAAAATATAAAGAAGGCATTTTTTAATATAGACTGGGATTGTCAAGAAGCGTAAATCATTGAATAAGAGACTATATGCCAAAGCTGTGGGTCTGTCTTCAACAAATCCCAATTTCTAGAGTGTCTGTGTTGAGCAGGACATTGTTTGGTTTATACTGGGCTGAATTCAGAAACTATGAACAATTATCATAAAAATAATTTAAGGAAATTTACAGTGATAATCCCTAATATCTACACTAGAAAATGAGAAATATATTAATAGTAACACTCTTAAATTAGGAACAATTGCAGTGATTGTGAAAACCAATCTTAATGTCCAGATACAATTTAAAGAAGAGGCACTGATCCGTGAGAGTAAAAATAAAAGCACACTTTATATTTCCTCTGTCCACAGATGAAGCACCAAGAAAAACCACCAGAAGGAAATCTGACTAAACTGATGGAATTTGTTCTCCTGGACTTTGCTGATATTCCCCATCTCCAGTGGTTTCTATTTGGATTATTCTTAATCATCTATATCATGATATTGACAGGCAATGGCACTGTGTTTCTAATAACAAAACTGGACCCAGCTCTCCATACTCCGATGTATTATTTCCTGGGCAATTTTTCATTTTTAGAAATCTGCTATGTGTCAGTTATTTTCCCCAGAATGCTCACGAATCTTTGGACCCAGAGAAGAACAATATCTTTAGTTGCCTGTGCTGCACAAATGTGCTTCTTTTTCATGCTAGGAACTACTGAGTGTTTCCTTCTGGCTGTGATGGCCTATGACCGTTACATGGCCATTTGTCACCCTCTGCACTACTCTCTAGTTATGAACCACAAGGTCTGTGTCCAGCTGGTGGCTGGCTCTTGGCTCGGTGGCATTCCAGCCCAAATATGGCAGACATTCCAGATTTTCTCCCTGTCCTTTTGTGGTTCTAACCTCATCAACCACTTCTTCTGTGACATCCCCCCAATACTCAAGTTGGCCTGTGGGAACACCATTTTAAATGAAATCACGGAGTACATACTATTTGTGTTGTTCGCCACAGTTCCATTTTTGTTAATCCTTGTCTCCTACAGCAAAATCATCTCTACAATTCTTAAAGTGCCATCAGCCACAAGTCGGGCCAAAGCCTTCTCCACCTGCTCATCTCATCTTATAGTGGTGACACTGTTCTTTGGATCAGCCACTGTCACCTATTTAAGACCCAAGACCCAAGACTCAGCAGGAACTGGCAAACTGCTTTCTCTTTTCTACACTATCGCAACTCCCTTATTTAACCCCATGATATACAGTCTAAGAAACAAGGATGTCATAAAGGCACTGAAGAAACTGCTATATAAATAATCTACTTCAATTATAAAAATGAGTCTATTTATAGGAATTGATTGATGTCTCACAGATCTTTAAGAATATTTCAACAGTTGTTTATCTTAGACTCTATATATATTTCAAATTAAAAGTTAGTTAAAACTTTGAGAGACTTTTCTGTCTTCAGCTGTACACTTAAGTATATGTCCAGAAATACCAAATCACTCTTTGGTGAGTTGTATAATTTTATTGTGAAATGTTCCTTCTCAGTAGGAACTTCTGACAAGGATCAATGTAATAGATTCAAGTATAATAGAGTCTGTGCTATATCATATATTGGAAACAATGTCACTCATTTTCATTATTTGTCACAGAAATTTTTAAAAGCACATTGCTAATCGGATATTAATTAAAATTTTATGTATATTTAGGCCTAGCAATGACTTGATAGAGAAATTATGTTTTTAGAAAAAAAACATCTTTCATTAGGAATGTAGTTTTATACCATAAACGATGTTGCTACAATGATAGTAGTGAATATTAGGCAGGATTATGTGTGTATCATATTAAATATTTTATATAAATAATCCAGTGATATGATAGAACAACTATTATTATAAAATATTTGCCTATAATAAGAAGAGCTTGGAGTAGTCATGGGAATGTTCACATTGTTTTTAAGTACATTTTCCTAGAGATGATGAACAGAAGAGGAAATCTAGGGAATAGGAAATAAATGTTTAAAAAGTAAGCTTCTATAAAAACAAGTGTGCACACTCATTAGAAGTTATCAATGTTTACTTTGGAAATCTCAGAGTAAATCGTTTCATTATTTTTCTTTCTTTTAGTGAAATTCTGCAGCGTGTTACAATAATCATGTATTATTTATATAATCATACAAAGCAAACAATAAATTTAATTTATTGTGAATAAGTAAAATCACAACACTGTATGTGCCATTTTTCTGTGCATATTTTTTTTTCAACTTGCATGTTTAGCAAGTGAACACTTGACATAGCCAGACAACAGATCTCTGCAGGACCAGGACCTGTCACCAACACTCAGAGTTTAAAAGAATGTGATGAAGCATGCAAAGTTCTTAAAGTTTTTTTCCCATTTAGAAAAGGTTCAATTCTGCTTGCATGTCCATGGGAATGACTCAGTCCACATAAGTAGACAAGAGCAGTATTACTTTCTCCCTGGAAGAAAACAGCCAGTTGATGTATGAACAACCCTGATATAAACCCAAGAAAAGCATCAATCTTGGCTGAGAGCAAAGCAAGCAATTAATGAATCACCAAGATTCTAAGAAAATGCACCCACCAGAAACTATAAAAATCTATTGGAAAAGAGTGCATACAGGGGAAGAATAAAAGAAAGAAAAATGTAATAACAACAAAAAATTCCAAGGACATTTCCAAGCATAAATTGCATAACCCTGAAGCTCTCATAGGTGGGAAGAACTGAGACAGAAATTGAAAAGTCCTTCATTCTCATTGCCGTTCCAGTATAATATAGAAAAATGTTTGAGAGAGAAGAGATAACTAACAAAAAGAAAAACATTTAAAAGCATTAATATCTCTAATAAATATGTTTTTATTTTTCATCAAGTGCAGTTGTCTCTATTTTCACCCCACCACGGGCCCCTGCCTTACCCGTCCCTGTCTCCCACAATAAAACCCACCCCCTTTGGCTCTGTCCATGTGTCCTTCATACATGTTCCTTGAGGGACTTTCCCATATTTCCCCCATTATTCCTCTCCCCCTTCCCGTCTAGTTACTATCAGTTCTTTATTTCAATGTTTCTGATTCTGTTTTGCTTGCTTGTTGGTTTTGTTGATAAGGTTCCACTTTTGGGTGAGATCATACGGTATTTGTCTTTCACCGCCTGGCTCATTTCATTTAGCATAATGCTCTCCAGTTCCATCCATGCTGTCACTAAGAGGAGGAGCTCCTTCTTTCTTTCTGCTGTGTAGTATTCCATTGTGTAAATGTACTATGTTTTCTTTATCCACTCGGTTACTGCTGGGCATTTAGGTTGCTTAGTACTTCCTTACTTTAAAAATCTCTATAACTTTGCTGGTAATATCCTTACTTTCATTCCTCATTTTAATAATTAGTGTCGTCTCTGTTGTTCCTGATTACTTTTCCTAAATATTTGTCAGTTTGTCAAGGAACCAAGCTTTCGGTTTGGTTGGTTCTATTTATTTCTATTCTCGATTTCATTTTTCTACTCTAATAGTTATTTTATTCCTTCCACTGGCTTTTAGTTTAATATCTATTTGTTCTTTTTCTTATTTATTAAGGTGAGATCTTTTTCTTTCACAACATAGGCTTCAGCAATATAAATTTCCCTCTGGGAACTGCTGTTTCCACATTCCCATAGTTTTGGTGTGTTGTATTGTTTTTTCCATTTGTTGTGAGATATTTTCTAATTCCCTTTGTGTTTTTTCTTTGACACATTGGTTGTTCAACAATATGTTGTGTTATTTCTACATATTTGTGAATTTTTCAGTTTTCCTTCTGTATTACTTTCTAACTTCATTCCTTTGTGGTGGGAAAAGATACCCTGGATGATTCAATATTTTAAAACTTATTGGATCTTCTTTAGTGACCTAACTTGTACCTGAGCCTGAAAAACTTGTCATGCTCTCTTGAGAAGAACGTGTATTCCAGTGTCTTTGGGTTATACATAGTTTAGTTCTATTTGGATTACTGTGTTGTTTAAATACCCTATTTCCTTATTGATCTTATTTCTAGTTATTCTATACATTATTGAAAATTGGATATTCAGATTTATAATTCTTATTGCAGAACTGTCTATTCTTTCTTTAATCTCTCAATTTTTACATTTGCATTTATAATTATATCTCTGTTGTACCAATTGATATTTTTATCATTATATAGGGTCTTTCTTTTTCTCTTGTAACAATTTTTTGTCTTAAAGTCTTTTTTTTGTCTGATAATAATATAGTCATTTCATTTTCCTAGTTATCGCTTGCATGTATGTAGTCTTTCAATTATATAGGAAAGAAAATGTTACAAACTAGAAACAGTAACATCAGCTGTGAAGCACCACCAGGATGGATGTCTGAGCCCGAAGAATGAACCCAAGGCACAGTTGCTGGCTATCACACAGGAAACCTGCAGAGTAAGCAACTCCAGGGAGAGAGAGGGACTGTGTTAGTTATTCTGTGAGGGGAAATAATTCATGAGTATCTGAGAATGTAGACTTCTTTCGTCACTTGGTAATACATTCTCAGAGTCTTAGTGGATTTTTCATCTCAAAGTGGAGATGCTGGAGTTTTTTTAAGTTAGTAAACATATGGCTGTTGTTCATTGTCTATTTTTTAACTGTTTAAATATTTTAACTATTTAATTCTCAAAACAATGACATGTATCATCAGTCCAATTTGAAGATGACAAAAATTGAGGCAGAAAAGGATTCAGTAACTTATTTCAAAATAAGAAAGTATATACATGGCACAGCTGAGATTAGAGGGGATTTGTGTCTATCCAATGTCTATGTGCTTTAACTGAGCTGTTACTCATGTTAGTGAGTCAGTTATAACTAGGGTTTCTCAATTGTTTGATGCATCATAACCCTTCTGCTCAAGTAACTTCTAGCTACATGATAGTGATGATGAAGGTGTGTAGTATACCTGAGTATATGTTTGGAAAAGCGCCATGGATTGGGTTAGCTCACAACAGGGTGGAATCACAAATGCACCAGGAGGGCTCACACAGGTTCCTTGTTCACAGTTCACCTACAGATGTATTGCAGTTCAATTCCCAAATGTGTTATCTTCCCAGACTCTCTCACACTTATCTAATCTAGACCTTGGTTAATATTGTTTTTGGTTTCAACGTCATCACGTCCTTAAGAATAGCTTCCCTGAGCATGCTACCTCCACCCCTGTTTATATTACAAAGACTTAGAACTCTTGATTTTTTTTTATTAATTTTTTTGTTTAATTACAGTTATTTGCAGCCTCTCCCCTCCCCCCTCCCTTCCCCTCCCGTCCCACCCTCCCAGCCTCCCTCTTCCTCCTTAGTTCTGTCAGAACTCTTGATTTTTTTAGTGCTCACAACATTCTCTTTTGTAAGTAATTGAATGTTTATAACACAAGAGCAGGGACACTATCTTGGCTGTGGAGGCAGATTTGTGTTTAAATTTCAGTCCTGCCATTACTCACTCCTGATCCTGGGTCATTTACCAAAACTCACAGTGCCTCAGTTTCCTCATTTGTAAAATGGGAATAGTAATAAAACCCATCACAAAGGGTACTGTTATTACATCATGTGTTTAACACAAGGCCTGGCATATGTCACTCAATAAGTAATTTTATTTTTATCAATGAACAACACTGTCTGGTACTCTTAGATATTCAATGAATATTTACTGGGGAAAAAAAGAAGTGAAAAATCCAGGTTCTGGTTGTAGTCTGATGATTATCCCAGTGGGTAGATGAATTCTAAACCTTGTTAAAATGTGAAGGGAGAGGCAGTTGGTTGCCATCTTGGCAAAGACTGTTTAAATTAATTACTCTTCCCTGGAGGGAACAGCGCAGAGGTGAGTTGCCTACGTGAGTAAATCTCAAGTCTCTATGTTTTGAGAATTAAAGGAGTTGAGGAGTGGGACTGAGAATTTCTTGGCAGAGCAAATCACAAAGGTAACGTCTCTTCCTGGTGTCTTCTGTAGCTAGATGTGAGCTTCTACAGAAATGACGGGAGAATGCAGGGTGAGTTCCAGGGACTAAACTGTAAGGCTCTGCTCTGAAAAAGGCTTGAAGAATTGGTTTCAAGGGGCTCCTTATCCAAGAGACCTTTCATCAACTGCTGATGGTTTGGTGATTGCATTTGCTTTTCTAGCTTGAAAAATGGTGACTATGTTCTGTCTGACTAATTTGGCTCAGCATCATATACTCAAGGTCCATCCATGTTGTCTCAGATGGCACTGTTCCACCTTTTCTTATTTCTTTTTGTATTCCATTGTGTATATGTACAACATCTTTTCTAAAAAACAACTAAGAAACTTTTATAATAGATAATGCGGTGGACACATGTAAGAGTATTAAAAATGACCACAGTGAAAAATAAATGACTGTAAGGGAATATTGATTTATGAGAAATAAAACAATCCTCAAAACAAAAAAGAGAGAAAAAAGTCAATAGGTATTAAATCAATGAAGAGGTTCTATATTTGACAAATGAGAAAGATAATTAACATTATAAAAATTATACAAAGAATGACATATATGAGTTTCTAGTCCTGGACAAATCAAAATGCACAGAGATTATATTAGTTGTAAAATCATAAATCAGGCCTATGTCTCTTTTTCAGTACCAAAAATATATATAAAATTTTTTTATATACTGCTGATGAAAGTAATTTAAATGAATTCAAAAATGACAAAGTAAAAAAAGCATAAACTTAAGTAGGTAAGACACTAAATGTTGAGAATTAAAGCACTAAATAAGGCATATGTGAAATAACTAAGGAAATTTAAATCTATTCAAGCCCAAATGTGTTACAATGTTTGAGATTTCACCATATCAACCCAATTAGGAAAATATTTTTCCTGAATATGCCAAATAATTGATCAAGCAAATATTTACCATCCATGAAATGCTTTTGTGGGGTAACGTGAAGCCTCTGGGCCACTCTGCATGTGCATTTTTTCTGATGTAGGTCCGCATGGGAAGTCTGAAAGACCCTCAGCAGCGGAAACTTCCTAGGATTTCCTTTTTGCTCCCTTTATGCAATACTGCAGGCTTACCTGCAATCGAAAGAAGTGTGGAGAGAATCCAGGCTTCTGGAAGTTCAGAGGAGAAGAGGCGTTGATGTGAGACTGCATTCTCTCATGGAATCATGCCAGGATTGTCAAGGCCTCCTTAGGACGGTTGAAAACCATCAACAAATAAACCAATTTGAATATCTGAGCTAGCTTTATTACACCTTGCACAGCATATCATCATGTCCATTGGTCTTATTTTAACCAAGACATACAAGTTTCAGTTGTGAGGGGAAAAAATCAATTAGTATTAAAATAAATGTTTCTTGCATATACATGCAAAAGCACATGTACTTAAACTGTTCCACGAAGCAGGAAAAAAGCAGCTAGAACTAAATCTGGAGGAGAACATACACATTGTTTTATATCAATCTGATAGTCGTATTGATAGTTTTATTTATTTTAGAACACTGTAAAATTCCAAGAAATAAAATTCAGAAGATACTATGTTAAAAAAGACATATTTAAACTGAAAATTTGCATTGAAATAAAAGCTGAAAATTTGAACTTCTCACTTTTATTATGATACAGGAAATTGAAAATGAACTGGTACTAAAGCACTGGAGAGATCATAGAACATCAACACATAAAGACAGCATGTTTGTGTGAATAATTAACCAGAAAATAACTGCAACTATTACGGCCAAATCCCTTTTAATTAGAACAATACTGGTTTACATTTATTTATAGATGTTTCTATGACTCACTATAGAAAAAGATATATGCTGCATTAAGGGAGATTAAATCTCTGATTTTTCTAAACTAAAACATATTTTTAGGGGTGATTTTATTAAGATAGTATACAAACATAGGATTTCTCATTTCTTTGTCACCTTATTTTTCTCATTGTACTTTCACGAGTCAAAACACATACATTTTTTTCTTTCTAAATTTTACTTTCCAAACCACCCTATTCTTTTTTTAGGGGTGGGGTTCTGTTTTCCTTAAAAAGAAAAAGGCAAAGTGAGAGGTGACAGCATTTATTTTAGATCAAAGAATAGTTCTTTGGGTAGCACTGATGAAAGCAGAAATCCAAAAAGTGTTTGGGTTTTGCGATAGAGGCAAGGAGTGTTTATGTGAAAGGGAAGGAAAATAATTACGTGAATAGAACAAAGGACTTTCTGTGGATACTAATAAGCCAAGGAAGAAATTTCCATTGGTGCAAACAAGCTAAGTTAGTCTTTGGCTATACAGAATGGTGCTGATTCTAAGAATGTCTTTGCTTTTCAGTACTGGAGTCAGGATGTCTGCTTCCCTGCTAGTTCTTAAAACAGTTGGAATACAATGTTGCTTTGGCCCAGTGTAAAGGTTATGTTACTCCAACATTCCGAAGGTTTGATTGAGAAGCCAGACATGCAAGGCCATGCATCTGGGATAGTGACTCAGACTCCATTTGGAAGTTGCTTTCTCTATATTATTTTTCACAGTTCTTTATACCTTGAAAGCAGAACTAAAAACTTTAAGCCAATAGTTTAGTGCTTGATTTTTGGAAGCAACTGTCTAACAATTTATTTTATAATAACTATTCTGTTCAATTTGGGTTTCTATATGTATCTCAGATAATTATTAAAATGAGAATTGTTTTAATGAGAACAACTAATCACAGACAGCAAGACACATCAGGTTGTATTCACAAGGCAACCTTCCTCTAACATTAGCTATGCAACTTTGTAAGTTCATACTATTTAACCAATTGATAGGTCAGAATACATTTATTGACTCTCGGCTGCACTATGGATTGAGTAAATGAAAGCTCTTAAAACATAATGCTTAGCAATAATGTCATTTATTTTATTTTGATAGATAAGTTAAACAAGGATAACGTTCTGGGGAAAAGTTCATGTAGAAACAGGAAGAACTGTATCAGTATTAGAGTTCAGGAATGCACACGCTCTGCTTGCCAAAGGATACCTGGAAGCGTTGTGTGACCAGAAGTACAATTCAGAATTGTATGGCGAGCACCCCACTGGGAATTGTGATGGACACAAATGTTTCTGCTGAAGGACTCTGCTTGTAATAGGTACGGTAAACAGACTCCCTTTGCTCTGCCCACAAACAAAAGCTAAAAATGCTATTTCTAGAAACCTTCAATTGCATTAAAATGCAAACTTACTATAAATTTCAATGTGTCGCTATGATTAGATTTAGCATATATTAGTCGTTCAGTTTTTCTCTTTAAGATTGTGATATAATATGCTGCCATTTGAATGCAAGTAATGACTTTATATGTTAATTACTCAATCTCCTCTAGGTTACACAAAAAATCAGAAGGATAAATCACTAATGTCACCATTTTTACAGATGGAACACCAACAAATACCAACCAGAAGCAAATTTCCTTTCAATGATGGAATTTGACTTTGGGGGATATTCCCAATCTCTGGTTGGGTTTTTTCGTGTATGTGTGATATTTTTCTTGTTTGTGTAATAGTGCTCATGGGAAAAAGCATCATTATCCTCATAACCAGAGCTGACCAGGCTCTGCAAACTCCAGTGTGTTTTTTCCCCAGTAATTTTTTCTTCCTGGAAATCTGTTATGTATTTCTCACTCTCTGTAGAATACTCACAAAAATTTGGACTTTCAAGAGAAACCCATTTTTCTTTGTTTGTGTGACAAATGTATGTTTTATCTTAATGCTTGGGCACACAGAATTCTTCTTTCTGGCAGTGACCTTCTGTGATGGCAACATGGCCATTGTGACATTCTGCAGTGTCCTCTGGTTGTGAAGCATCAGCTCTGGGTCTGGCTGATGATGACTGGCTGTTGGATAAGTGGAGTTTCAGTGAATTTGAGGCAGATGTGCCATATTTGCTCTCTGCCATTTTGTGGTCCTAACCAAATTAATCGCTTCTTCTGTGACATCCTCCCAGTGCTCAAGCTGGCCCGGGGGGACTCTTTCCTGCAGGAGATTCCAGTCTTCCAGTTCCTGTGCTCTTTATCATGATCCCCTTGTTGTTGATACTTGGCTTCTACAGGAAAATCATCTCCACTGCCCTGAAGTTGCCATTAGCAACAGGATGAGCCCACACTTGCTCATCTCACAGCATGGCTATGCCTTTCTTCTGCTATCCAAACACTCAAGACCTGAATGCACACATTCTTCCAGGACAGACACATTTCTCTCTTTTCTATACCATTGTCACCCTGATGTTTAATCCCATGGCATATATTCTGAGGAATAACGGTGACGGGATGGCCTTGAGGAAACAGTACCTTAATTTGTAGTGCATCAGCCACTGATTTAAATGCATTTTCTGTTTTACCCTTAATTCTGCTTTTGTCTAATCAGAAGTCATCTTGTATTTTCCTTTTCTACTCCACATGAATTGATTTTTTTGCTCTTTCTTGAAGTTGCCATTTTTGGCTGGATTTTCTGATACTAGGAACACATCCCAAGTGGTGATATTTCCAATAAGAAACTAATATTTTAGAATAACTTATGGTTCATGGCCTACTCTCTGTCAGTGAAAATTTGCTGCAGATATGAAGCTTTTTACAGAAAAATATAGTATCTTTTATATAGCAATTCATTGCCCAATATTTCCCTAAAATCATGTATGTTTATGTTCCTCTCTCCATTCATTGTTTTATCTAATTAAAAAGAAGTCAGCTAGTACAAAGTACCTCATATGGACAGCCTTTTGAGAATAATTGCTGAATGACTATAGAACACAAACACACTTGAATATGTAAAAGTGTGCAGTGTAGAAAAGGTCGTATTCTAACAATTACATTAATTTAAATGAGCGTAAATGTGTAAAGAATGACCCTTCACATAATTCAGAAAAATATTCAGATAATCTTTAAACCTAAATATTTAATGCGGCATGACTGTTTTCAAAGGCAATACACCTTTATGGCCTTGTCTGTGAGAAAAATAGTTTTAATAAGATTAGTAGACATAGTGGAAAGCATTGACATGTTGAGTGGAATTGATTAAGAAGTGTTGAGCAACCAAAGAAACCATTCAGAGTGAAATTTTCAACGCAAAATGTTTAATACACCACTTATAACGAAGTGCTCTAAATTCAAAACACAGGAATCTTGAGAGAAAAATTGACAGGAAACTTAAAAGGGCACTTCACAAGAGAGGGTGATCCAAATGATCAAGAAAAGGACGATAACTCATCAGTGACCAGTCAAAGGTATATTAAATCAAATGAGATCTATAACCCACTCCTCAGAAACACGCAATTTGTTGAATATATGAATCAGTACTAACAATGGCACAGGCGTAAACAGTGTGAACCAATGGGAGCTCTCATGGACACAGGAATGTGCACCAAGACAGCACTTTAGCTGACAGCCTGCTTTTTTTCTAGAAAATTCCTTAATTTTATTTTGCTTTATCTTTTAATTAAATATTGGGATGACATTGATTAATGAGATTCTATACATGCAAGTATACAGTTCTATGATACCTCATCTGCATATTGCATCATGTGCCTACCGCCTGATTTTTACCACCCAATTCAAATCTTCCTTTACCACGTATTGGACCCTTTACCATTGACTACTAACCCACCCACCCGTCTTCCCTGTAGTCACCACCACACTGCTATCTGTGCCTGAGTTTTCTTTGTTTGTTTGTCTTATTTGTTTCCCTGTGCTTTTCACTTTTACATCCCACATATGATTGATATCGCATGGTTCTTGACTTTTCCTGTCAGAAATGGACTGGACTTTAATATGGAGGGCAAACTCTGGGCAGTGGCTTGCATCCCGGCCCTGCTGCAGACAACACTGGAGTTTTCCACAGTGAGATGGATGAAGATGGGATATCGGGAAGTCAGGAGGGGAACTCCCTTAATTGTACCTCATAAAGAAACCATACCACAGACACGCACCTTCCCATGCTGGTCTCAGGAATTTCTTTTCCTGTAGACATTGTAAGAACTTGTTTTCCGCCAGGAACCATGCCACGCTTCTGTTTTTCCTGAAGTGATTTCAAGAAAATTAATTGCCCTTGACCTCAAAAAATAATCAACAACAAAAATATATTCAAGAGTGGTGATGCTACTGAATTGCTTGGGGGAAATGAATCAAACCTATGTAAGGATTTACTACAAACCAAGCCACAATATTTTCCAACAAATAAAGAAATAACATGTTTTCTGGTTACGATCACTGGGTCATGGCAAAGCAGTCTTCTTATTGCAAGCACTAAGAAAATTTGCATAAATGATAAAACTTGTCTTTTAGAGACATCAGAGAGCTCTGGGAAAATAAATGATATGTGACAATATCAAAATTAAGGTTATATTAAGACTGTATGACAAAGCTGGGTCTGTCTGCAACAAATCCCAATTTTTCCTGTGTCTGTGTTGAGCAGGACATAGTTTGGTTTATACTGGGCTGAATTCAGAAACTATGAACAATGATCATAAAAATAATTTAAGGGAATTTACAGTGATAATCCCTAATATCTATACTGAGAAAATGAGAAACGTATTAATAGTAACACTCTTAAATTAGGAACAATTGCAATGATTGTGAAAACCAATCTTAATGTCCAGATACAATTTAAAGAAGAGTCACTGATCCATGAGAGTAAAAATAAAAGCACACTTTATATTTCCTCTGTCCACAGATGAAGCATCAAGAAAGACCACCAGAAGGAAATCTGACTAAACTGATGGAATTTGTTCTCCTGGACTTTGCTGATGTTCCCCAACTCCAGGGGTTCCTATTTGGATTGTTCTTAGTCATCTATATTATGATATTGATAGGCAATGGCACTGTACTTCTAATAACAAAACTGGACCCTGCTCTCCAGACTCCAATGTATTATTTCCTGGGCAATTTTTCATTTTTAGAAATCTGCTATGTGTCAGCTGTTTTCCCCAGAATGCTCACGAATCTTTGGACCCAGAGAAGAACAATATCTTTAGTTGCCTGTGCTGCACAAATGTTCTTCTTTCTCATGCTTGCAACCGCTGAGTGTTTCCTTCTGGCCGTGATGGCCTATGACCGTTACATGGCAATTTGTCATCCTCTGCACTATCCTCTAGTTATGAACTACAAGTTCTGTGTCCAGCTGATGGCTGCCTCTTGGATTGTTGGCATTCCAGTCCAAATATGGCAAACATTCCAGATTTTCTCCCTCTCCTTTTGTGGTTCTAACCTCATCAACCACTTCTTCTGTGACATCCCCCCAGTACTCAAGTTGGCCTGTGGGAGCACCATTTTAAATGAAATCACGGAGTACATACTATTTCTGCTGTTTGCCACAGTTCCATTTCTGTTAATCCTTGTCTCCTACAGCAAAATCATCTCTACAGTTCTTAAAGTGCCATCAGCCACAGGTCGGGCCAAAGCCTTCTCCACCTGCTCATCTCATGTAACAGTGGTGACACTGTTCTTTGGATCAGCCACTATTGCCTATTTAAGACCCAAGACCCAAGACTCAGCAGGAACCGACAAACTGCTTTCTCTTTTCTACACTATCGCAACTCCCTTATTTAACCCCATGATATACAGTCTAAGAAACAAGGATGTCATAAAGGCACTGAAGAAACTGCTATATAAATAATCTACTTCACTTATAAAAAATGAGTCTATTTATAGGAATTGATTGATGTCTCACAGATCTTTAAGAAAATGTCAACAGCTGATTATCTTAGACTCTATTTATCTGTTTTCAAATTAAAAGTTAATTAAAACTTTGAGAGACTTTTCTGTCTTCAGCTGTACAGTTATGCTTGTGTCCAGAAATAGCAAATCACTCTTTGATGAGTTGTTTAATTTTATTGTGTAATGTTTTTTCTCAGTAAGATCTTTTGACAAGGATCAATTAAGATTCAATTGCAATAGCCCTGGCTGGTGTAGCGCAGTGGATTGAGCGCGGGCTGGGAACCTAGCACTCCCGGTTCGATTCCAGTCAGGGCACATGCTCGGGTTGCGGGCCAGGTCCCCGTGAGGGCCATGTGAGAGGCAACCATACATTGCTGTTTCTCTCCCTCTCTTTCTATCTCCCTTCCCCTATCTCTAAAAATAAATAAAAATAAAATCTTAAAAAAAAAGATTCAATTGCAATAGTCTCTGCTATCTCATACTTTGGAAACAATGTCACTCATTTTCATAATTTGTCACAGAAATTTTTAAAAGCACATTGGTATTGGAATATTAATTAAAATTTTATGGATATTTAGGTCTAGCAATGACTCAATGGAGAAATCATATTGTTAGAGAAAAAAACATCTTTCATTAGAAATGTAGTTTTAACCACAAATGATGTTGCCAGAATGATACTAGTGAATATTAGGCGGAATTGATGTGTATATCAAATTAAATATTTTATATAAAATAATCTAGTGATATGATAAAACAACTATTATTATTAAAACATTTGGCTATAATAAGAAGAGCTTGGAGTAGTCATTAGAATGTTCAATTATTTTTAAGTATATTTTCCTATAGATGACGAACAGAAAAGGAAATCTAGGGAAAAGGAAATAAATGTTTATAAAAGTAAGCATCTCCTATAAAAACACAGGTATAACCTGCATACTTTGTATACCAAGTGTGTGCAATCATTAGAAATGATCAATGTTAACTATGGAAATCTCAGAGGAAATAATTTCATTATTTTTCTTTGTTTTACTGAAATTCTGCAGAGTATTACAATAAATCTGTGGTTTTTATTTATTCATACAAAGCAAACAATAAATTTGATGCATTGTGATTAAGTAAAATCCCACCTGTGTGAGCCATTTTTCTGGGGATATTTTTTTAAAATTGCATGCTTAGCAACTGAACCCTTGACATAGACAGGCAACAGATCTCTGCAGGACCAGGACCTGTCACCAACACTCAGAGTTTAAAAGAATGTGATGAAGCCTGCAAAGTTCTTAAAGTTTTTTCCCATTAAAAAAGGGTCAATTCTGCTTACATGTACATGGGAATGACTCAGTCCACATAAGTAGACAAGAGCAGTATTACTTTCTCCCTGGAAGAAAACAGCCAGGTGATGTATGAACAACCCTGATATAAACCTAAGAAAAGCATCAATCTTGGCTGAGAGCAAAGCAAGCAATTAATGAATCACCAAGATTCTAAGAAAATGCACCCACAAGAAACTGTAAAAATCTATTGGAAATGAGTGCATACAGGGAAAGAATAAAAGAAAGAGAAATGTAATAACAACAAAAAATTCCAAGATCATTTCCAAGCAGAAATGCATAACCCTGAAGCTCTCATAGGTGGGAAGAACTGAGACAGAAATTGAAAAGTCCTTCATTCTCATTGCCCTTCCTGTATAATATAGAAAAAGTGTTTGAGAGAGAAGAGATAACTAACAAAAAGAAAAACATTTAAAAATATTAACATCTCTAATAGATTTTTTTTATTCTTGTTTAAGTACAGTTGTCTCTATTTTCACCCCACCACGGTCCCCTGCTTTACCTGTCCCTATCTCACACAATAGAACCCACCCAGTTTGGCTCTGTCCATGTGTCCTTCATACATATTCCTTGGACTTTCCCCTATTTTCCCCATTACTACTCTCCCCCTTCCCCTCTAGGTACTGTCAGTTTGTTCTTTATTTCAATGTTTCTGATTCTGTTTTGCTTGCTTGTTGGCTTTGTTGATAAGGTTCTACTTTTAGGTGAGGTCATATGGTATTTGTCTTTCACTGCCTGGCTCATTTCACTTAGCATAACGCTCTCCAGTTCCATCATGCTCTCTAAGAGGAGGAGCTCCTTCTTTCTTTCTGCTGTGTAGTATTCCATTGTGTAAATGTTCCAGCGTTGTCTTTATCCACTCTGTTACTGCTGGGCAGTTAGGTTGCTTAGTACTTCCTTACTTTAAAATCTCCTCAACTCTGCTGGTAATATCCTTACTTTCATTCCTCATTTTAATAATTAGTGTCATCTCTTTTGTTCTTGATTACTTTTCCTAAATATCTGTAAAGTTTTTCAAAGAACCAAGCTTTTGGTTTGGTTGGTTCTATTTCTTTCTATTCTCGATTTCATTTTTCTACTTTATTAGTTATTTTATTCCTTCCACATGCTTTTAGTTTAATAACTATTTCTTCTTTTTCTTATTTATACGATGAGATTTTTTTCTTTTACAGCATAGGTATTCAAAGATGTAAATTTCCTTCTGGGAACTGCTGTTCTTCTTTTTCTTAAATATTAAATGAGATCTTTTTTTTTTTTTTAACGTAGGCTTCACCAATATAAATTTCCCTCTGGGAACTGCTGTTTTCGCAATCCCTTAGTTTTGGTGTGTTGTATTATTTTTTCCATTTGTTGTGAGATATTTTCTAATTTCCTTTGTGTTTTTTTCTTTGACACATTGGTTGTTTAACATTATGTTGCGTTATTTCTACATATTTGAGATTTTTTCAGTTTTCCTTTTCTCATTACTTTCTAATTTTATTCCTTTGTGGTGGGAAAAGATGCCCTGGATGATTCAATCATTTTAAACTTATTGAACCTTGTTTAGTGACCTAACTTGTAGCTGAGCCTGATAAATGTGTCATGCTCTTTCGATAAGAATGTGCATTCTAGTGTGTTTAGGTCATACATAGTTCAGTTCTAGTTGGTTTATAGTGTTGTTTAAATACCCTATTTCCTTATTGATCTTATTTCTAGTTATTCTATATATTATTGAAAATTGGATATTGAGATCTATTGTAACGGGCAACCTCCCTGCAGCTGAACCGCAGCGGCACCTCCCACCTGCAGAAAGGGGTGGGGGGC
>PVJI01027470.1:0-17653 GCA_004026765.1 Micronycteris hirsuta
AAAGAATTGAAGAGGTTCTTATTCATTTTATGGTGAACCAATTCAAATCTAGTGTGCAAAAACAGATTCTGATAAAATGCCTAAAATGCTTAGTACTATTGCTGACAAAGAATAAAAAAGTCTAAACTGGAACAGATGGCAGTGACTGCAAATCAAAAGCCTGGTCAGGGAACATCAAATTCTGCTAAAACCCAAGCACATGGAGCAACAAACCTTCAGGTCCCTGACTACCCTCCAAACTATATTCCTTAGTAATTTACTAGAATAGACTGATGAGATGATGTTATCCATGCTGCTTGATCAGTTTCCTGGTTTCAAGGAAGTATATTTGGTACCTGAGAGGCATGACCTTGCATTTGTTGAATTTGGAAATGATGGACTGGCTGGAGCTTCCGGAGATGCTTCACAAGGATTTAAGATCACACTGTCCCATCCCATGAACATCACCTGTGCTAAGAAATAACACTTGGGCCCTGGCTGGTGTGGCTCAGTGGATTCAGCACTGGCCTGAGAACCAAAGGGTTGCGAGTTCAATTCCCAGTCAGGGCACAGGCCTGGGTTGTGGGCCAGGTCCCCAGTTGGGGACATAAAAGAGGCAACCACACATTGATGTTTCTCTTCTTCTCTTTCTCCTTCCCTTCCCCTATGTCTAAAAAGAAAGAAAATCTGTTTTAAAAAATAACATCTGGGATGGTTGTCTTAAAAGGATTTGGTATAATGTTTATAGTGCTTTTATACCATTTGGTCAGGCCATTTTCGTTGGGAGATGGGGTAGTGAAAGTGAGATTCTTGTGCAGGTTTTTTAAAATTACCCAGTCTTCAGCCTTACTGAACTATGAAATATGAAGGCCTCAATTTCGTACAGTAAACTTCTGTTTGTATTGTTTTTTAAGACGGCAGTTGTGATGAGGTACAGTATGGTAATGATCCTGGGCATACTCGAGTGTGTGTGTACACACGTGCACACGAGAGTTAACAGGTTCGGGGGTAAATTAATTGGTGTATAAATGCGTTTATATTTGTAAAGCCTAAAGTATGGAACGTATTTAATTTCAACACATTCTTGGAAGCAATAATTTTTAGATCAAGGTATATACTTTCTTTGAGGTTTTATGTATGCTAGAATGGAATGTTGCCTAATAAATTAATGGCTTGACCTCCCCCCTTACTCAGTCTGGAGTGGGCGTTATTCCTGTTCTGTGGTATTAGGGTCTTGACAGCACCCACCTATCAGGTGGAATGGGAAGAAGTATAAAAAGTGTGTAGCAAGTTTCCTACGTACATCTTCTCAAATGCAAAATGTAGGGAGCTAGATGTGTGAACTGCTTCTCATGGTGGCATGGCAGTGGGGGCTGACAGATCGGTGACTGCTGTCCCTTTTTCCTTCTTAGTACATCCAGCGGTGGTGATTCGACAACGAAAGTCATACCGGAGAAAAGATGGTGTGTTTCTTTATTTTGAAGATAACGCGGGAGTCATAGTAAACAATAAAGGTGAAATGAAAGGTGAGGCTGCACGTCGTTCCTTGTATCTTTGAGATTGGATGATTTAATTCTTGGGCCGGGAGTACGAGCAAAGGAGGACCCTCTGATCTTACCCGATGCTTCATTCTTCTCTTTGCAGGTTCTGCCATCACAGGACCGGTTGCAAAGGAGTGTGCAGATTTGTGGCCCAGGATTGCATCCAATGCTGGCAGCATTGCATGATTCCCTAGTATATTTGTAAAGAAAATAAAAATAAAAATTATTTCCTCCCAATGCTTGCCTTCCTGTTCATTGTGAGACATGACACTTTTTTTTTTTTAATCTTCAGAGGATACATTTAAAGAGAGAGGAAGAGAGACAGAGAAACATCAATAGGTTTGTTTTCATATGTGCCTCGACTGCACCCCAACGGGGGATGGGATGGACCCACAACCTTTTGGTGTGTAGGGACGACGCTTCAACCAGCTGCACCACCCAGCTAGGGCTACAAGTCATTCTTGTTGACACCTCCTAATCCTTGCCTCCTTTGTAAAGCAAACTACTCAGCAAACTTTCTGAGCACATATGTAAAAGAAGATAAATAGTCCTTGCACTTTGGTGAGTGTGCAGAACTTCTGGAACTTACCGATTTCTGCAGTAAAAACGAGGTATTTGTGTTTGGAGTCCATAAATAAATGGCAGGTACTGCTTGATGATGGGTAACCCCAGGTAACGGCCGTGCAGTTAGAAAGGTATTCAAGGTCAGGTAGAATGTTCAGATCCTAGACACGCTTACGGAGTTCAAGGAGTAATGTGAGTAGGGGCCAGGTACACTACACATGCAAGCTTTTGCGTTTACAGGTTTTTGAGGGAATTGGCGTCTTAAGTGAGCATGTTTGTTAAACCTAACACATGGTAAATACCATGTAAATTTGCTCTTGTGGAAGATGATTAATAGTGTCTGCAGGGTTTTTGCCCTAATATATCTGCCAAACCCTAGTTTGAGAACAAACGATACAATCATGCCGGCATAATAGGCATCCTAGCAAGTTCTGCCTGAAGGTATTGAATATTGTAGCTTTTTCCAAACCATGGCTTAGATGACGGCCTCCTGGGGAAAAGGAGCAGTTGGCTGGTTTGGGTCAATAGTCCAACCTAAAGATGTTGGAATAGGCTTTTCAGATTAAAGTTTTGTGTTCATGTCTTGTATCTGAAAATAACCTTAAATGGTGTCTGTAAGTTGGGTATAATGCAAGGCCGAAGCTTATATAGTACATGAAGACCCTACCTAGCACATAATCACTTGGTGAAATGACTATCCTTTTGTCCAAGAATAGGAATGGAATGTACTAGGATGAGAGAGCAGTGATTTTCCAACCAGAGGAGTTAAATGGGTCCAAGCCATATCCCAGACCAATTAAGTCAGACTAGAGGTAGGACTTTTTAAAGCGGCCCAGGTTTCCAAGGTGTAGAGAACACTAAGAACCAGAGCCAGTCTTGGTTTTAGGAATATTAAAGAGATCTGGAAGTCTCTAAAACAGACTTGGCTTCTCTGCTACCGTATCCTCTAGCCTGGTGAATTTCAAATCTATTGTTTTGAAATATGAATTGATAAGAAGCACTCAGATCCATTGAAAATGAATCCTTTTATCTCACAGAGAAGTCTGTCCAGAAAGAGTCCAGCCACCGTTAGTATCACAAGACCAGTTTGCATGACATCAGTGTAACCTAGCAGCCAAGAAGAGTGAACTAGAATGCACGCATATGAACAAAGATGACTTCCCTGTACTAGTCAGTGGGGCCGGTAGATGCCATTGGGTGATGTGTGTCCATCACATTCAAAATGAGCAAGTAGAGCACCGAATCTATCAAATTTTGCGTTAAGCTTGAACATTCCTCTATGAAACTGCTCAGATGATTCAGGAGGCTTTCAGGAGCGATGCAATGAGTGCAGTGCAAATAGAATGTGGCACAAATGCTTCAAAGATGGTCGAGAACCTGGGGAAAGGGATCCACGGTCTGGAAGGCCTGCAACAAACAGAACACCTGAGAATGTTGAACGCGTACGGGCTGCAGTCAACAAAGATCGACGACTGACTGTGAGAACTAGAAGCTGACCTGGGGATTCCAAAAACTGTCGGAGATTTTGATAAAGGATCTTGGCATGAAGTGTGGCAAAATTCGGTGGCTTTTGCTACCAGAGCCGAAGGAACACTGTGCTGCAGTTGCTAATGACTTGATTCAAACCACCACCAATGAACCAGATTTCCTCAAGAAGGATAACCGGAGTTGAATCGCAGGTCTATGGCTATGAGCTGGAAACGAAGGCCCAGTCGTCCCAATGGAAGTTGCCTGGTTTTCTATGCCTGAAGAAGGTGCGACAAAGTCGCAGCAAGGTCAAGACCATGTTAACTATGTTTTTTCATTGGGAAGGTGCTGTCCATCATGAATACGTCCCTCCAGGTGAAACAATTAGTAAGGAGTACTGCCTCAATGTTCTGGGTTGAGAGATGCAATACAATGAAAACAGCCCCAGTTATGGGCATCTGGTGATTGGCAGCTTCATATGACAACATGCCCGCTCATGCATCACCTCTCCTGCAGAGGTTTTTGGCAAAACATCAAATCACCCACATAACTCTGCCCCCTGCACCCCAGAGTTATCGCCCTGCAGCTCCTGGCTTTTCCCAAAACTAAAATCACCTTTGAAAGGGAAGAGATTTCAGTCCATCAGTAGGATTCGGGAGAATATGACGGGGCAGCTGATGGCGATTCCAACAAAGGATTTTGCAGAGTGTTTTGAACAGTGGAAGAGACACTGAGAGAACTGTGTGAGGTCCCAAGGTGCCTGTGTTGAAGGGGACTGAGGTGTCATTGTCCTATGTGCAGTGTTTCTTGTATCTTGTATCTTCTTCAATAAATGTCTCTAGTTTTCATATGACATGACTGGATACATTCTGGTCAGGTCTCATATATATGAAAGTATTCACTTTCCTGCATCAAATGTGAGGTGTGAGGGCTGGGCCTGGCATTTTTCCCACTTGCCCTCTTGTGTCCATGTTTTTTCCAGGTTCTTCGGAAGGTTTACTAGAATGGACTCAGACTATAGACTTACTTCCTATAATTTCAGATTTGACTTGTTGTTGCTCTCCTATTATAGGGTAGAAAGATTAAATAATGTTGCCAAATAATGAATTGCCAAGATTAATGATTTTTTTAAAAGATTTTATTTATTTAGAGAGAGGGGAAGGGAGAAAGAGAGGGAGAGAAACATCAACGTGAGAGAAACATTGGTTGGTCTCCTCTGGTATGCACCCTGACCCGGGACCAAATCTGCAGCCCAGGCATTTGCCCTGACTGGGAATGGAACCAGCAACTTTTCCACATGACAACCAAATAAGCCATACCAGTCAGGGCAGGATAAGTGATGTTTGTGTATAGATATAATATAATTTTTTTCTCAGTAATGCATGTGCCTCATATAAACATATTAATAGTGAATAAAAGAATCCCTCTTTGACCTGGCTGGTGTAGCTCAGTGGATTGAGCGCGGGCTGCGAACCAAAGGGTCGCTGGTTTGATTCCCAGTCAGGGCACATGCCTGGGTTGCAGGCCAGGTCCCCAGGGGGGACCAAGTGAGAGGCAACCACACATTGATGTTTTCCTCTCTTTCTCCCTCCCTTCACCTCTCCAAAAATAAATAAATAAAATCTTTTAAAAAATAAATAGTTAAAAAAAAAAAAGAATCCCTCTTTGAGCATCGGCCAGAATGTCTCAGTTGGTTGGGCTTGGACATCATACCACAAAGCAAGAGAAGTCACTGGTTCAAGTCCCTGTCAGGGCACAGGCCTAGTTCTTGGGCCAGGCCTCAGGTTGGGATGCGTGAGAGACGACTGATTGATGTTTCTCTCACACACTGATGTTTCCTTCTCTTACTCCCTCCCTCCCCCTCTGTCTAAAAATAAATAAATAAAATCTAAAAAAAGGGAAAAAAGAACCCCTCTTTGAGCCTGTAAAATGAGGATAAAAGCACCTCAGATATGGTGTGAGCGGTTTGTATGAGGTGCTTTGATGTGTACAGCATCTATGTAAGGCTTTCATCAAGAGGAAATTTGGAGAAGTAAAAAGTATCAAGAAGGAAATAGAAATAACCTGTAGTCATAACTAAAGAAAATCGTTGTTCGCATTTTGCTGTATCCTATCATATATATATATATAAAGTTAGCCAGAGAAAAAGTAAGGTAATATGTCAATCTAATTTTTTTTTTTGTGGGGGTGGTCAGCTAACAAGAGGAGGAATACTAGTTGATGAAAAGAATCGGGTGCAGCCCAGACTGGTGTGGCTCAGTGGGCTGGGTGTCCTTCCACAAACCAAAAGGTCACTGGTTCAGTTCCTAGTCAGGGCACTTGGCCTCTATTGGCCAGTTGGGGACATGTGGGCAGCAAACTGGTGGATGTTTCTCCTGCACACATAGATGCTTCTCTCCATCTCTTTCTCCTTCCCTTCCCCTCTCTAATTAAAATCTTTTTAAAAATATGAGAAAGGGGGAAGTGCTTTACATGGAATTAACTGGAAGTTAGGAGACCTGAGTTCTGGTTCTGGATCTACCACTAAATGGATTTAGGGAATATTCCACCCTGTCTGAGCTTCAACTTACAGTTCTGTAAAATGAGAATTGGAAGTAGATGCTATCTCAGCTCTCAGATCCATTCTGGGAACAAGACTTTCAACGGAGCTGAGTTGGGGGGAATGTATGTGATAAAGTGGGAACAGAGAACCTTGCTCTGAGAGGAAACTGGGAAGCTGGGCCTGACTGCACTCGCAAGGCTCCCCTTCCATCTCAGTCGTTTTGCTTGGTCTCCTCCTGGTCAACACTCACGGGGCGGGGCGGGGGGGGGCATAAAAGCAAATTCCCCCTCAACCCTAAGAGACTACCCATTCGGTGGGGGACAATAGGGTTTGTGTCGCAGGGGTCAGGGGTCTTGACACCACGTAACAATACGCAGGGAAGTCCCCACCTAGGGCCCACCACTCCCACCAGGGAGGCCCTTGTAAAGGCTGCGGTGGTTCGGATGCCGCGCTTGTGCGAGTGTCCTCTGCGGTTGGAGAAGAGCTTCATCTTGGATGGGGTGGCCGTTAGCACCGTGGCCCGCTCCTACGAGCACCTGAAGCCCAAGCTCTGGTCCGCGATTCCGCCCTACAATGCGCAGCAGGACTACCACACCCACCGGTACTTCAAGAGCCATGTGGTCCCGCCCATTTTGCGGAAAACCGATCAGGTAGAGGAGCGCCCAAAGGCACCCCACTGTCTCTGTTTGCGTCTGCAGAGGCTGGCCCTGGCGGTAGGGCCGACTTCCCAAATCCTGGCGTCTCTCACCAAGGAGACTGCCCTACTCCCGTCTCCCTCAATTTTTGATGTTTTTTTTTTTCCCAAGAGGGCAAATCTCTTAAAAAACAAGTTTATGTACTTTAAGAGAGAGGGGAAGAGAAGGAGAGAGAGAAACATCAACGTGTGGTCGCTTCTCGCAAGCTCCACGCTAAGGACCTCGCATGCAACCCAGGCATGTACCCTGTCTAGGAATCGAACTTTGAGCCCTTGGATCGCAGGCCCGCGCTCAATCCACTGTGCCACAGTTCCCTCGGTTTTTTCTGGACTGGGAAGGTGGCAGATGTTGAGGGTGAGCTCACTGGGCTCACAGAACCACCCCCCACCCCTGAACTTGAGAATGATCTCCTTTTGGAGTCCCTGTAAGCCTAGGGAACACGCTCGAAGCCTGCCTCTCGGTGCTTTCCCAGCAGGGAGCACGCCCCCGCCTTTCCTGTCTCCCTCCTCTTCCCCCCTGGCGCTTTGCCTGTACCCTTCTTTCTCCTAAGTTCCCAGAGTCCCTTCTTTTGCCCCTGTAACTTGTTTTCTGGGCCTCTTTCTTCTACCGCTCACTTCTGTCTCTAACTTTCTAAATAAGCTTTCTCTTATTTAAAAAAAAAAAAAAAAGAGCCCGCTTCTCCCAAACCGGTTTCACTGTCCTTTTTGATGTCATGGACCCGCCCTTTGGGGTGACCTCACACTGCAAATTCTCTAAAAGCACGAAAATCCCTCAAGTGAACATGACGAACAACTATTTAGATCCACCAAGTGCCACGCCCTCTATCTGGTGATGTCATAGTTGCAGCGGGGCTCACTGAGAGCTCAAACCTGCCCAGGCCTTTTCCTCCCCGGTGTTGCCCCTTCCCCTCCGAGCAGACTACTCCCCCGGGCTGGAAGATTCTGACGCTATTTGCTAATGGTTCCAATTAATTTCACCACTTTTGCCTCCAATATTCGTGCCTGTATATGTCACAGTGGTATGAATACGACTTAATGGGGGTTATTCTGTGAGCAAACTTAGGGTGTGTGTGTGTGTGTGTGTGTGTGTGTTTGTGATCCCGGGTGTTTGTGTGTGTGCGTGTTCAGTACACACATATATGGACATACATCTGTGTGTACCATGCTTGAGTGTGTACTTGCTGTTTATTCAGGTAACTTTTATGACAAAAGGGACCAGAGTCCGATGGGTAAAGAGAGAAAAACGAATATTTAACAGCCTCAAAAGAATATAGTGTGCACACTTTTGAAACTTTCAGTGTTTAATTGAAATTTTGTAAGTACTCAATTGCCACAACCACCATTTGTGGTCGGTATTATTTCCATTTAAATGAAGATGTTTATTGAAGCTTTACTATTTGAAGCCCTTTATTTGACCTATCTGACTTAAATCTCACAGCAATCCTCCTTTTACTGATGAGGAGATTGAGGTTCCGAAGGCCTAGGCCGTTGGCATAGGTCACATAGCTTGTTAGTGGCAGAGCTGGACCTGGAACCTGTCTGGCAGCAGACACTGAGCCCTTAAGTGCCAAGCTACACAGCCTCTCCCTGAGAGGCAATATGGGGCAATAGGTGTATTTAATCTGTCTGACCCTGTTACCCCTGGCGGTGACCTCTGCCCTCTGCCCTCAGCAAGCCTCAGGGGAGTCTGCCCTGTGCATCTCTCAGCATGGAGGCTGACAGTCTTCTGTTTCGCTCCCTCACTCTCAGGATCATGGCGGTACAGGAAGGGACGGCTGGATAGTGGATTATTTCCACATCTTCGGGCAAGGACAGAGATACCTCAACAGGAGAAGCTGGGCAGGGGCAGGCAAGTGCCACCTTGCTCTCAGCCTCCCCATGGTCCCCCCTAGGAAGAGTGGGGTGCATGCCCCCGTTCCAAGAGACCTGGTTGGGGAAAGCAGGCCAGGGAACGCATCCTCCAGCTTTTCTTATACATGAGCAGAGAGCGTCACAGTGTGCCTTACGTTTGCTTAGGGAGCAGCTACTGTGCGTTAGGCGCTTTTTACCCTCACAGTAACCCCATGTTGCAACCTGGGCAACTGAGACTTAGGGAGTTAAAATGACTTGCTGAGAAGGATCTGAGCTGGGATTGGAATTCCTCCTTTTCTCACTCTAAAGCCTGTATCCCTCCCATTGCTCCTGAGCAAGCTGTGTTCTGCTCATTTTTTCAGGCACAATTAAGAAGCAACAGGCAAGGGAGAGTTGAGAGATGTTTTTCTGACAGGGTGAACCCTCCTCCCACCTCAACTCCACCACCCTTTGGCCAAACTCTGGTCACATGACCCTGTGTCCCCTTGGCCAAACTGAGCTCATCCATTTTCTCCCATGGGTCAGAGGCAAGGGTGAAAATTTCTCAGTTCTTCTAGGAGCAAGGCAAGTTCGGCCAAACCTAGAAGTCTCTGACCCTCCTGTACCGTTTGCCCTCCTCCTACATGCTCGTGCTGGCGGGAGGCTGGGTTTCTAGGAAGCCATCTGGCTCCTCGACTTCACCAACCCTTGGCTTTTCAGTCAAGAGGCTGGAAACATTTGAGGATTGCGGGTTCAGCTAGACCTTGGGGGGCACAGCGGTTGTAGCTGGGTTGGTACCCTAACGCCAGCCCTACGGGAGTGGAGAAGGCAGGAGGGGACTGAACACAGGTTCAGGCCCCCCTCTCCACCCCCAGGGCATTCCCTCCAGCAGGTGACGGGGCACAGCTACTACAACGCTGACGTGAAAACCAGCAGGGGCTTCAACGGGCGGTTTGGCTACCGCCGGAACACCCCGGACCTCCGCCAGCGCTCGTCCGTCTTCGGAGAGGTCACCCAGTTTCCGCTCTTCTAAGGGCGGCTCTGCCCTGCAGACCCCTCGGCCTGAGTTTCTACGATGATGTTCAGATGAACGCTCAATGGCATTCTATATAAAAACTGTTTTTCACCTGTGCCTCTAAGTGTGCTGTTTCTTCCCTGAGGGAGGGGGAGGGGCGAGTGGTTTCTCCACTCTGAGCTTCTCTTCCCCAAAGGGGAGGAGGAGAGAGGACAGAGTATTTCCCGGGCCTGTGCCCTTACACTCCAGCCAAGCTTGAGAGGCCTCGGTTCCCCCCTGCCAGCGTGGTAAGGAGGAACCACACTACCTGACCCTCAGCAAAGCTCTTCCCCAGGCATCAGCCGGGCCAGGCCAGAAACTGGCTGCTGGTTCCGAACAGAGCAAGCAGTGTGGCCACAGGGACTGGCCGTTGGCTGCCCTAGAAAGGACTTCCTGATTTTCCTGTCATGCCATTCAAAAGAACTGACATTTCCTTCTCCTTTCCACTTTGAGTTCTCCCAGAGGCAGGGCATGAACAAGGTGGTATCCGGGGGGCTTTTTTAACCCAAGGGTTCTGACACAGTAACACTGCTTGTGGACGCTTTTTTTTCCCGATGCTGTGTCCATGTCCCTTACAGCTAGTTTCCAGGCCGTTTCTTTTTCAAGTGCCCCAGCCCAGTGTATTAGTGGCCAGGAGAAAAGCCAAAGCAGATGATGGATACAAAAGAAGGTGGGGCTTTAAAACACAAAGCTTGCCAGGACTTGAGTGTGGGTGGAACCTCATTATATTGAGTCACCACAAGTGGACAAGGAGGACAAACAAGATAGGTTCAGGGGGTATAGCTCAGGGGTAGAGCATTTGACTGCAGATCAAGAGGTCCCTGGTTCAAATCCGGGTGCCCCCTTCCCATTACTTTTTCCCTTCCATTACAAGGACCATAAATACCTCAGCTTCCAGCCACAAAGTTACTAAATACAAAGAACTCTCAACTCAGTGCCCTGAACTACTACTAGTTCCTTCCACATTCCACATGACCAGTTAGGAGAGACCCGTGGAGAATCTGTTGGGATTCGATTAAGACACACTATGTCACCCCAATAAATGACAACAAGAAACAGTCCCTTAGGAAATTCTAAATCCAAGATTAAGCCCGGCTGGTGTAGCTCAGTGGATTGAGTGTGGGCTGGGAACCAGAGGATCCCGGTTCGATTCCCAGTCGGGGCACATGCCTGGGTTGCAGGCCAGGTCCCCAGTGAGGGCCATGTGAGAGGCAACCATACATTGCTGTTTCTCTACCTCTCTTTCTCCCTCTCTTCCCCTCTCTCTAAAAATAAATAAAATCTTTAAAAAAATAAAAAAATAAATAAATAAATCCAAGATTAAGTCAGAGTTGTGAACACAAACTTAGCGATCTGATGTGTGATATTAAAGATAAGGGCGTTCATACAATTTTTGTGAGCTTAGTACACAGAAGGCTACAGTGGAGTAAAAATGAACGATGAATGAGCGTCCCTTTCAGGGAGCTTGTCAGTTTAGTGGAAATTGACACCGTCACACACAGCTGTCAAAGGAAAAGCTTTTGTCTGTACCTCAAGAGAAAGATCTCTTTTGAAAATACCCACTTTTTCTAGACATAATTTCAAACTCAAGCTTTCTACAATTTGCAGGGATAATTCTGCCTGGTCTGAAGAGGACTATTAACCTGTTGCTTGTGTCGCTGCATAATCCTCTCCAGGGTTAGGGGCACTTTCGTCCTAGTTCTCGGAACGGAACAGATATCCACCCTGGCCACCTTAAGCAGGAAAGCAATCTCCTGGAGGGATGGTGGACTCACAGAGTTGATGGAAAGCTGGAGAACTAACACAGAAAGCAATGAACTATGAGGAGCTGCCAAGCAGGAGGATCCAGGTCAGGTCTTGACCCTGGAAGTGTCTGCTGTTGGTGCCACCACCCCCGGGCTCCCATCGCTACACCATGGATATTGTTCCAGCGGCACCTGCATCTTCAGAACAATTCCTCGAGTTAAAAAAAAAAAAAAAGAGCCAAGTGGAATCATTTGATTGACCGAGCTGCGGTCTGGTGTGTGTGCTGATTTATGCCAGATAGCGGAGGAGGAAGCATTGCCTCACCAAGTTTGACAGCACAGGGTACTCCCCCAGAACTGGAGGAGTGTTCGAGTGCAAAAATGAGTATATTACAACACCTTTTCCTCCCCAAAGAAACCAGTAAGGAGAGAGTGTGATCATTTATCGGTTTCCAGTTCTAGCAGTCAAGGATTGGCAGTCTTACACCCCTTTATTTTCCATTTGCTAAAATTAGACCAAATTTTTGTATTAAATCAGTTATGTTCGCATTGTCATAATCATACAAATACTATTAAGTTAACCTATATGTACTATGATAGTATTTCCTTCCATGAAAATTTTTTTCTTGAAGGCAATTACCTTATTTTTTAATTTACACGTTTTTCTTTGTGACTGTTGACAGTTATTTTCAAATTCTGCAACAGCCTCACAGTACAATTGCTCAGCTGGTCCAAACCTATGAAATTAACTTTTTCAAAGCAGTCTTCTGACACCTTCATTCTTCTGCTTCAGGACGTTAGGCCTGCCGTCAGCTGGTGCCTCGGGAATCCCCATTCCCTCGCCTCTGTGTTGCATTCTCTCTGGTTCCTGGACTTAGTCCTGCTTTTTCTTGGTTTCCTCCTAGGAAAATAACCTAGTGGCTTCCTGGGAAAGAACATAGGGAGGTAAAATGAGTACTTGCATGTCTGAAAATATCTTTATTTTCCCTGAACGCTTGAGAAATAGTCTAGGAAAAGAATTCTTGAAAAATCTTTTTCAGAAGTTTGCTTATCTTCATTGTCTTCTAAAGATTCTCTTGATAAACTCGATGTCATTCTTATGCCCATATGTGACGTGTTTCTCTCTGAAAAATCAGGATTTTTGTTCTTGATGTTCTGAAGTTCTTCAATGATGTACTTGGTGATCCCTTTCCATTTAGACATTCTTTTCTTTTTTAAAGATTTTATTTATTTTTAGAGGGGGGGGAGGGAGGAAGAGAGGGAGGGAATCATCAATGTGTGGTTGCCTCTCACTTGGCCCCTACTGGGGACCTGGCCTGCAACCCAGGCATGTGCCGTGATTGGGAATCGCATGTGCCCTGATTGGGAATGGAACCGGCGACCCTTTGGTTCACAGCCTGTGCTCAATCCACTGAGCTACACAAGCCAGGGCCCATTTAGACATTCTTGTCCTATCTTAAGTGTTATTCATTTCTTCTCCATCACTAGGGGGCTATCTCTTGAGTTGGAATTCCTTCGGAGTGACCACTTTGGTGTGCTTGCTCTCTCTTTACAATGACCAGGAAAGAATTTTCATGTTCTTGCATTCATCCATTCGCTCATTTCTTCATAGTAGCCACAATGCAAAATGCCTACATGCTAGGCATACACTGGATGCTCCTTATAGAATGGCAGTTGTTGGCTGAACAGTAGACATAATTCTATCAATACACACATTTGATCAAATGAAAGCTGCTTTCAGTTTCCTGCCCTGTTTGTGGTGTGTCTGTTTTGACAGACACTTGCCAGGGCAATATTGAAACTGCTTAACCACTTAAAACAATTTGGACATATTGCAGCAGTAAAACCTTGCATCACAGATAAGTCCCAATCTCAAGTCCAATGGCTCCCTATGGAATCAGTGAATCTTTTTGGACCCCCTAATAGTTTAGAAATGCTGGTGGCTTTGGATCCAATTCTACCTGGCATTGCTGAGGAAGGTTCAGGAAGGTCAGCTGAAACTCTTGCAAGTTATCTAGTACTAGTTGACCACTGTAGTGTGGAAGAGGGACTTGCTTTTCTAATTTTTCTTCCTTTTGTCCTCATACGGCCCCACTACAACATTCAGAAGGTAAGAATGCATCACAAAAGAACCAGGGGCGCCTTGTACAGGATGGTGGGGGTCAGAACTTGGTGGAGTATTTCATCACCAGGCAGCCAGTCCCTGCTCCAGTTCAGTGTTTTTCCTCCAGAAATTTCCTTTTCAGAAATTACTGAAACCCAGTTGATATTAGTTTTAGAGGTTTGTTTCTCGTTAGACAATGTACAAAACTGGTATTTGAAATGCTTTCACGTTCCTTCCTTTGCTGCTTATTAAGAATTGCTTGAATAGCCCGACTAGTGTAGCTCAGTGGATTGAGCGCGGGCTGGGAACCAGAGGGTCCCGGTTCGATTCCCAGTCGGGGCACATGCCTGGGTTGCGGGCCAGGTCCCCAATGAGGGCCATGTGAGAGGCAACCATACATTGCTCTTTCTCCCTCCCTTCTCCTCTCTCTGAAAATAAATAAATAAAATCTTAAAAAAAAAAAAAAGAATTGCTTGAATAGAGACCATGCCACAGTCGTGCTGTCCTGTGGCTTCACATTTCGTTCCTCACTTCGCCCCCAGTGTGCGATGGGTACCACAGGTAAACGCAATGTGACATCAGCTAGCAAACAGGTCACACACACAAAAAACATTGAACCACAGAGTGAGAAAAGTATCCTCTTTTCATTCCTGAATAACTTAAGGGAAAAGGTTTATTGGTGTCAGCTCTCTAACGCTTCTGAATTCTCTTTTCTAAATCAGAAATATCTAGCTAGTGTTTAGTAATATTCAACTTGATTTTCCATTCTGTTTATGTCAAGTGATATTGATTTTCTTGGAAGTAAAAGCTTTATTGATATAATTCATATACGATGAGGGAGAGGTCCAGAATGGTGGTAATAGGGGAGGAAAGAATTGGACTGGGGGAGTAGGGATATGGGAGAGAATGAGTCCAGCTTTAGCACCTTCCAGATATTTAATTGAAAATGCCTAATAGTCAGGCTTAAAACCCTGCAGCTTAAAAGAGAGATATGACCAGAGATCATGAATTTGGAAGTCATCAGCATATATGTGATAATTGAAAGCCCTGTGAGTAGACGAGGTCTTCCAGGAACAGCACTGTGTGTGAAAAGACCTAAGACAGGACCTAAGATGCTTGATGATGAAGAAAAAACATGCTCCGGGAGAAGGGTCTATAGAAGAAAAGGCAAATCGGGAGACTGGTGTGGAGGGTCAAGTGAAAGGTGTTTCCTAAGGAGAGGCGGTGGTCCGGAACACCGAAGGCTCAGGGTGATCAGGATGAGGATGGACGTGTCACTTAAATACAGCGGGGTGGGGGTTACTACAAATCATGGGAAGAACAGTTGAGTGAAGGGGCGAGGTTAGCAGAAGATGAAGTCGAGGCATCTTGTCTCCTAAGTGGAGACATCATTTCAAGTTTGGAACGGAGAGCGGAGTGCCAGCAGCAGCTGGGGGAAAGATGAGCCCTTTCATTTTTTTTTTAAAAGGATCAATCGAATGTATCTAAAATGCTGACGACAAAGAGCAAATACTGAGGGAGATACAGGAGACAGGAAGAAGTCAAGATATATCAGAAGTGAGGGGTGGGATCCAGAGTGGAAGAACGGCCAGCCTTAGACAGGAGGGACGCCTCTTCCATCGCTAATGAAAGGAAGTGGTGAAGCTGGCAGATTTCAAAGACTTGGTGCGGGGAAGCCAATGGAATTTCGGGTCGATTGTTTCCATATCTCCATAAAGTAGGTCTGACTCAAGGGAGTCGGCGCTGCGTCGGGGTTTGAGGGGAATGAGGGTTTAAGAAGCCGTTTGGAAAACCGGGGTGTGGGGGTGTATGCCGGGGCGAGGAGGCGGAAGCTGGTCGAAGCGGGGGCCTCGCCCGGTGACGCCGAGTGCAGCCCCGAGGGGACGCCGTGGCGCGCTGCCATGGCTACCGAACCGCTGGGCCACGGCCATCCGCACTGTAATTGACCAGAGCCGCGGCACTTAAACAAACCTTTCGGGACACCAGGTGTGTCGCCAACGCGAGGGGTCCTACACCAGACTACACACGCCACGACCGCAACGCCTCAAATTGCGAAACGAAACTTGACGCTACTGCTACGCAGCGCCAGAGTATAACGTCATCGCCTCGCGACTCCGTCGTGATAATGGGACGCCCTCCCGGAAGTGGGCTCTAGATCCCGCAGTGGCTGTGGTAGCCGGTGGCCCCCGAGAATAGATCTGGGGAAGTCGCATATGAACTATTTCTCTACGTTTTCTCTCGATCCTTCCTGATTCTTCCAGGTCAACTTACTGAGGAAACGTCTCCACCGTCATGGGGGGCGGAGACCTGGTAAGTGAGGGAGGCCTCGGCTGAGGAGAACTGAGACGGGCTGGGGCTGGGGACGGAAATCGGTGGGGGTAGGAGGGGGTTACCTTGTCAACGAAGACTTGCTTTCGAGGGGAGGGGACAGGTCGCTAAGGCCACGGAGGGATTGAGCGGAGACTCGGGAAGGCGTGCCAGGTGTGTCGCCAAGGGTGGCAGGTGTTGTTTGTGTGCTTGTTGGCAGGGGCCATTCAGGCTGGAAATTCTAGGAAAGCCCGGGGGGGCGGGGGGCTGGAACCGTGGGGCGGAAAGGAGGACGGGCCACGCCGGCATTATTTTGTATATCTTGTCTTGGGACACATCTCCGTTCCTCAACTAGGAGTTCCGAGCGATGTCCTGGGCTGTAGTAGGCGTGGCTCGTGCCCCCATTCTTTCCCCAGAGCGGTGTCTTGGGATCCGTTTTAAACCTCAAGGGGGCCCTTTTCCGTTTCTTCTTCAATGCAGCATCCTGATCTGTAGTGTCAGAGCTTTCTTCTGAATTTATAGCACTTAATATAAGTTAAGTGACAATTTGTCTTAAACAGTATAGTTCATATTTAGGGGGCTAGGGTCCCAAAGAAGGCAGTGACCCACAAGAGTATGGTGCAAGATCAAAAATATGCTAACCTCTTGAAAGGGTAGCTAATTGAATCGGCATATAGATTAATTTAGTCACCTGTCCAGTAGCTGTATTAGGGTTTGCCAGATGTTAAGTGTCATTGATTATATAAATTCTGATACTCCATCCGGTTTCCTCGAATTTAGTGTATTCTTCAGATAACTGCATTTAGGGACAGCAAAGGCTCTAATCCAGGGTTTCTCAGCCTTTGTGCTACTGACATTTTGGGCTGGATAAGTTTTTGTTTTGTGTGTGTGTATGGTTCTGTGCCTTGTAGGGTGTTTGCTAGCATCCCTGGCCTCCAGCGACTCGTACCACCTTCTCCCCGAATTGTGACAATCCAAAATGTCTCCAGATATTGCCAGTTTTTCCTGGGGAGCAAAGTGACCCATGTTAAAGCAGGGAGAGGAGGAACTGTAGGAAAAGGTTGGCTGGCAGTGGAGGGGTGAGGAGGAAGGAAGGAAGGAAGGACTGGGGGACCTGATGAGGGGGAAGGAAAGACAAGAAGGCAGAGAGAAAAGGAAGAAGAGGGAGGCCTCACTGGTCAGACTTCTCCCACGTGCCAGGTACCTGTGTACATTTTCTCATTAAGACTTCGTAACCAGTGTCCTGGTCTCCAGTCTTGTTCCCCTCCAGTCCATTCTTCACAGGAGAGCTACTCATGCTTGTCACCTACGTGTGACTGTTTAGTATTTCCTGCTGTCAGCTGAGTAAGTCCAGCCCCTTGACGTGGTTTGTCAGGCCCTTCATCTTTTCTTTCTTAGCTGGCTTCATCTTGAGCCCCCTGTCCATCAGCTCACACCCCGCCTCCGGCCACAGTGAGTTATTTCTGTCCTGTTCTTTCTCACCACTGGGCTTTCCCCTGTGTGTGCTGTTCCTTCTGTTTAGAAATCTTAACCCCTTCTCCTTTTTCTGCGTTACTAGGCTGATATATAATTGTTCTTAGATGTCCCTTCCTCCAGGAAACCTTCCCTGATTCAGGGAAGCTGAACCAGCGTAGTGGCTCTTGGGGAGAAGATGGGGAGAAACCTTCCTTGAGGGTGAAGGGAAAAGTCCTGGGAAGGAAGGTTGAAAGAGGAACGAGCTGGGATTGTTAACTCTGCAAGTGTAAGGCAGACTAAGTGAACTGAAGGGAAAGAAGGTCATATTCATAAGAATGAATGTTGCTGTTCAGAGTCGTGCCTTTCCATCT
>PVJI01027471.1:0-17635 GCA_004026765.1 Micronycteris hirsuta
ATAAACGACCCCGAATATCAGCTGCAATTTTGAGAAAGAAGAGCAAAGCAGGAGGGATCACAATTCCTGATATCAAACTATATTACAAGGCCACTGTAATCAAAACAGCTTGGTACTGGCATAAAAACAGACAGATAGACCAATGGAACAGAATAGAGAGCCCAGAAATAAACCCAAGTTTCTATGGGCAATTAATCTTCGACAAAGGGGGCAGAAGCATAAAATGGAATAAAAATAGCCTCTTCAAAAAATGGTGTTGGGAAATGTGGACAGCCACATGCAAAAAAATGAAACTTGAGCACCAACTTACACCATACACAAAAATAAATTCAAGGTGGATAAAAGACTTAAATGTAACTCGTGACACCACAAAAGTTACAGAGGAAAACATCGGTAGGAAAATCTCAGACATTCCACGCAGCAACATCTTCAATGATATGTCCCCTAGAGCTAGGGACATAAAGGAAAGAATAAACAAATGGAACCTTATTGAAATAAAGAGCTTCTGTGGGGCTAAAGAAAATAGTATTAAAATAAAAAGAGAACCAACCGTATGGGAAAACATATTTGCCAATGATACCTCAGACAAGGGTCTGATCTCCAAAATATACAAAGAACTCATACGACTCCACCCCAGGAAGACAAAAAAACCAATTAAAAAATGGGCAAAAGACATGAACAGACACTTCTTGGAAAAGGACATACAGAGGGCCCGGAGTCATATGAAAAGATGCTCAACATCATTAGCCATCAGAGAGATGCAAATTAAAACTATAATGAGGTATCACCTCACACCAGTCAGAATGGCCATCATCAACAAAGCAACAGATAACTGTTGGAGGGGATGTGGAGAAAAGGGAACCCTACTGCACTGTTGGTGGGAATGCAGACTGGTACAGCCACTGTGGAAAACAGTATGGAACTTCCTCAAAAAAATGAAAACGGAACTGCCTTTTGACCCAGCAATTCCACTACTGGGATTATACCCTAAGAATCCTGAAAAACCAATTCAAAAGAACCTATGCACCCCAATGTTCATAGCAGCACAATTCACAATAGCTAAGTGCTGGAAACAACCTAGATGCCCATCTACAAATGAATGGATCAAGAAACTATGGTATATTTACACAATGGAATTCTACGCAGCAGAGAGGAAGAAGGAACTTATACCTTTTGCAACAGCATGGATGGAACTGGAGAGCATTATGCTAAGTGAAGTAAGCCAGGCGGTGAGGGACAGATACCATATGATCTCACCTTTGACTGGATCATAATCAACAAAAGCAGAAAGCAAGCAGAACATAACCAGAGACATTGAAATTAAGAACAGTCTAACAATAGCCAGGGGGGAGGAGGGAGGGGACAAAGAGGAGAAGGGTTTTCAGGAATCACTATGGAGGGCACGTGGACAGAACCAAGGGGGAGGAGGGAGGCTGAGGAGGGGGTGAGGTTGGAGGGGGAGGGAGGAGGGGAAGGGAGAGGATGCAAATAACTGTAATTGAACAACAATAAAGTAATTATTAAATACATACATACATACATACATACATACATACATACATAAAAAAAGAAGTGAGGAGTGGTGTTGGAAATAAGAGAGACATAAGAGGGAGGTATAGGATGCCTTCCAGCATTTCCATGTGGACATGTCGTGATGCTGTGAGCTATGAAGTAGGTTAGGAGAGGGAGGATTTTGCTAGGAAAGAAAATGTCCATGTGTGTAGATTCATAGTCTTCCCTTTCTCCCTCCTTCTTTGCTCATAGCTCTCTCCCCTCTTCCACTTTCACCCCTCCTCACTGAGGAAAGTGAGGTCAATTCCTGGCAGAGAGATCATCCTGGGAAAAGAAAAGTGGCAACAGAAAAACAACCATGTTATCAGAGTGCTGTTTACAATGTGGAGATGGGAAATAATTTGGAAAATGCAATAACAGAAATGGGAAGGATGAAAGAGGAGAAAGAGAGAGTCCCATAGGACTTTGGTAGAGAAGCGGAAAGAGATGTCTGTTTTATGAAATAACTGTCACTGTTAACATGTACTGACTGTTTACCATGTGGCAGATACTGGTGTGTTTGTGAGAGAGGGAGCGGGAGAGAGAGAGAGAGGGAGGGAGAGAGAGACAGGTTGATCAGAGAGAGGAGTCACTGTCATTAATGTTCACATGTACCCAGTGAGGTTCCTTCATTAGGTCCATGTTACTTTTAAGAACACTGTGGTAAGCTGAAAAATAACCATCCAAAATATACCCACATTCAAATCCCTGGAACCTGTGAAGTTTGCTTCATCTGACAAAAACAAGCATTCACAGGTGTTACTAAATTAAAGGTCTGGAGAAGAAGAAATTATTCTGGATTATCCAGGTAGGCCCTAAATATAATCACCTGTGCCCCTATCAGAGGAAGACAGAAGGAGGTTTTGCTGCACATACAGGCAAAGCCAATGTGAAATCAGAGCAAAGAGAGGGTTGAAGACACAGGCCTTGGAGACTAGAGAGATGCAGCCACAAGCCAAGGAATGCTGGTGGCCACCAGAAGCTGGAAGAAGGAAAGAATGAACTCTCCCCTAGAGAATCTGGGGGGAACATGACCCTGTCGACACCTGGATTTGAGCCCAGGGATATTGACTTCAGATTTCTGGCCTCCAGAACTATGAAGAAATATATTTAAGTTGTTTTAAGCCACCCAGTTTGTGGTAATTTTGATAGCCATCATAGAAAACTAAGACAGACAGCAAGGGTCTGAGAGTTCAAGTCACTGGCCCGGTAAACAGCGAAGCCTTCTCACACCCAGGAGGTCTGATTTGAGTGGTCTTGAAGAACTCTGCTATGGTCCCTCCAGTAACTGGGCTCCTTTAAGTGTTTGAGAGAGGGAATTAGAATCAGGATTCCTGCCAGGTTTAATTCTTTAGCAGTGATACTACTCTGATACTGATCTTTGGGTTCCCAACTGATAAGCATTTCAGTAGGAAGGCAATAAAGTTGGTGAATATTAAATCAAGACTCTAAGAACTTCCTTGGAATAACTTCTAACAGAGTCTCTGAGAGACTGAGTGTATCAATAATGGAGCCTTCCCACTACACCAGCCTCAGACCTCCAACCAGGCCCTGGACAGGCAAGCCTGACCCCAGGGCTGCTCTGTGTCTCACATCCCACTAAAGGGCAGATGAAGCCTTGTCTTCCCTGAAGGGAGAGGCATCAACCCTCCACCATCCAGCCCTTCACAATCTCTGTGCATTTTCTCTGAGCACATCCCAGCTACTAAAGAAACCATCCTTCTGGAATGGTGGTGGGGCAGGGGAAACATTTGGTAAAATATACACATTTTATATTGAAAATATATATATATATATTATATTATATTTTTTCCTCATCCCCTACCCTTTCCTGAACTGTAGGCCTTCTTTTGTTAAGTTTAAAAATAAAAGCTCTTCTAAAAAGCATTTTTCATGTTCCCATGAAAAACCTCTTCTCTCTCTGAAGATCTGCAGTCTCTCAGGAATGAGAGGTTGTGCCGCTCAGTACCGTGGACAGCTCCTCGTAGCTGCCTGGGGCCGGGGGGAGGTGGGGTAGTGTTGGAACCTGCCTGCTCAGTTTTATCCTTGCCTGCTTTTCCCCACCTACACACATACTTTGTTCCAGCCACTGGATCTCAGCGCCTTCTCAGCACAGAATCCTCCTTCTACCCCACATGGTCTTCTCTGTGTCCTCTAGAAAACACACAACCCACCTGCCCAACTTGGCTTGTCGTGGTCTTACTCTGGGGTGCCTGTGCTGCTGGTTCCTCTGGGAAGCGCTCCTCTGCCAGCCTCCCACTAGATTTCCAGATCTCAGGCCCCTGTGCCTATATTTGTCATGGTCTGTAACACTGGGCAGTATAATCCTCTACAATAGTTCACTGCCTGTGAGCTCCACAGGCAAGGAGGTTACTTCACTTACTCATTTTGTACAGAATCCTAGCACGTCGTAAGGGTTCGCTTGGACTTGTAAATGACAAGATGCAAGTACAAACACATGAATTGCTGGCTTTGGGATTTTAGTGTGTGCAGCCTCTCTGTTCCTCAGCAAAGAGTCTGATGTGTAGTTAAAGTGGCCACCTCTTATCTCTGTCCTTCACAGGGCATTGCCAGAGCAAATGCTTGGTACTGTATTTATTATTGATTGATTCCCATCAAAATTAATCTTGATTGGGGAAATTTTAAATAATCCTGTGGTATTAACCTAAGGGCTCTGAGTTCCAACAACCTGAAATACATTTTCAAAACCTAACATTCACAATTTTCCCCCAAAGTCATTCAACATATTGGCCTACCACAATTTCCCCACAGAATATAGAATTAAGCATCTCTATTTCACTCTATGCTGTGGTCTCCACACAGAAATCTTTCTTCTTTCCAGCTATAAAATACTTCTCATGCCCCAATGTCGAGCTTAAATGCCCCCTCCCCATCCAGACTTTTACAGGTTTTGCACCCACTTCCATTATATTTTCTACATTTAAATCTACATAGTTGTTTAAGTGTTAGTCCTAGTGTTCTGTGAGATCCTTAAAAACTGAACAGTATCTTATTCTGCAGCGTATCTTGGTACCTACAGCTAATCCTGTGACCTGGAAAACCAGAGCAGTCAATAAGAGTCTGAGAAATAAATGATATGTACGATGCCTACCTTAACAAAACCAGAGCCCAGCTGCAATGTCTACAGTTTAGATTCTTTACTTTGGGGACCCTTTTTTAGAAAAATTAGCTAAAAGACACAAAAGGCAAATGGCCAAGTCCGGTATTTACAGTAAGTTAGTGGGGTACCCAGAATAAGGACCCAAGCTCCCTGATCCTGGCCTAGTGCCTTTTCTACTTGTCAGCTCCAAGAGAGGACACTTTGGTTCTCTAACTGCCTTCTTTTATATTGGGGCTCACCAGGGGCTGCGTGAAGGGCCCGGTGACCCAGGAGGCCTCTTGTCCCAGCCCGATGTGTCCTCCCTGGGAAGACTTCAGACAACCATGATTATTAGCTTGCTGGCAATCTTCTAAGAAATGCAAATGTGTTTCACTTACACACCAGTGCCGTCCATTGTCAGCCTCTGTGCAGGGGCCAGCAGACAGTGCCAATTAAATGCCAAGCTCACAAACAGGTGTGCTGATTGTCTCTGCAAAATGATTTACTAGAGCAACACTCCAAGTGTCAAGTAGACAAGAAAGAACAGAAAGAACATTCTGCTCTACCACCCTTCTTCCCCCACCCACGCCTCCTCCCCATCTCTCTTAGCTTTTACATTTGGCTCTTGCTGCCAAGAATTAATTTTTCCCCTTAAAAATAAAATCAAAATCATGTGTTATATGTAACTTCTGATTTTTAACCTCTCTCACGACTGCCCCCCAACAGGCCTGACCCCAAGGGCTTTCTGAAGCCACCTGCCTGGAATCCGACCATCCCTCTCACAGCGTCCTCAATAATCTCTCTGAGAAAGAAAAGCTCCCAGCCTGTCATTTTCTTACTCAAAAGCCTTCAATGACTTCATTGTCTGTTTAATCAAGCACATATTCTTCAGATGGGAACTAGAAATCTTCTGTCTTTTGGCCCCATCCTATTTTTACAAAATGGTCTCCCACTGCACATTAGCGCACCATGAACCTTGTATTCTGCTTTGCATGTCTGCTCTGCCAGCCACTTCTGTCTGAAGTACCTTTTCCTACCACCTCAGTCCAATGAAAAAAACCTTCCTCAAGAGTCACCTCTGCAAAAACCTTTCCAGAGTCCCTAAATCACATCTTCCTCTTTTCCCAAAATCCCGAAGTTATCACTGTAGAATTACCAGTTTTTGTACATCTACTGAACATGTCAGACACACACCAATTACCTTATTTGCATATCTTCATTTCACCTTCACAGAATGAGATACTGTCATTCTCCTTTCACAAATGGGGAAGCTGAGCCTCTGAGGGATAAAGTAAGTGACCCCAAAGTCACAGAGTTAATAAGAGACAGAACTTTGTATTAAACTCAGATTGGGGGCAAGTCTAACTCACAGGCTCTTTTTCTGCATGGCGTGTGTTGACACTGTGAGTAGGATATTATAATAACCATGTACATGACAGCTATTCATTTCTGTGACTTCCTCTATTATCAAGTTATAAATCCTGAGAGAACATGCCGTTTTTCATGTGTGTATGCCTAGTACTCAACGTAGAAGCACAAAATAGATGTTAAAATTTTTGAAGCAATTCAACCTAAGCTGGGAGGAACATGTCTGTTCCTTTATCCACTTTTCTTTAAGGATGTTGTAGACATGTTATATGAAATTGCAGGTTTAAATTCTCCAGGTGGAGAGTGTGGGATCTGTGTCATATTTATATCCAAAGTCTAGGAGGCACAGGAGTGATTTATTTAATGCTTACAGCCTATGAAATCAAATAGTATCACCCCAAACTCATCAGGACTGTATTTCCATCACCTTTGGTTTCTGTCTTCCATTTGCTCAGGACACTGCCCAGAGAAAATCTTTGCCATCTCTGCTGCCTTCCAAGGTCCGGCTTCCTTCCTCCAAGTCTGTAATCACCATGACAGCCCTGCTGCTCTCAGAAGGGGCTGTGGAGAAGCCTGCCCAAAGACAATTTCCATGTCAGAGCTCAAACATGAGAAGCGCTCCCTGGCTGAGTAAATGAACCCACCGTTTTCTCGTTAAATCAAACTCTGTTGAAAGGAAGCTGGGGAATAAAACTGGCACAAGGTTGGGAGAGAAGCCATGGAAAACAAAACTTTGATAGCTGGTTTTTTCTTTTTTAAATTTTGCAGCTAAACTTAACTTGGCTTGGTCAATGAATTGTGCTTTCTGAAGATGCATTGAGAAAGGTGAATAGAGAGGAGGGCTTGCTTAATGATAAGGCCTGATGTCTATGACCCTTCAGTTTAAATGGCAAATCAAAGTGCTTAATCCAACACCCACACCACTGCAGTAATTTGGACTTTAATTCCAGGAGAAGGTCATAAGCATCCATTTTCTTGATATCTGTGAAGTAGTAGTCTTTCGCTACCTCTGGAAAACTGAAAAAGGAAAAATGTTTTGGAAGTTTTTCATAGTGGGCAGAAGGCTGATTCTACCCTCTTGGGTCTGAGTCTCATCTATAATCCTAATGGTTGAATAGTTAGCAGAACATAGATGCTCAGTTCCCTGGCAAAGAATAGTCTTTCTCTTCCTTTAAGAATATCTGTATCTTCAGATTGTTTTAAGAGAGCCCCACGTATATTTAGGAGAGAGGAAGGAGAGCAGGTGAGAAGAAGGAGACAATGGCCAGACAGACCATACCAATAGTCATCCTGATGCCCAGAAAGGAGGTAGAGGTCATCTTAACATTCACAGATGACCTCTGAGACTACTCAGGCTTAAGCCCTGTGATTTTGAGAATGTGCATGTATTACTCTTTATATAAACAATGAAAAACCCCTTCCATTGTCATGTGACTCTTTTCTCTGGAGTTACTAATAGGAGATTTCTGCTCTGTTAGGGCCTCTGGACTCTAGAGAATAACATTACGTCAAATGTTCTTGTACCCACTTTTGGCTGCCTACCGCTTTCTTCTTGTTGACCAAACCCATTCTCCTAAGGGCTGTGAGGGAGACATAAGGGTGCACATGCACACACACACACACACACACACACACACAGACTGGTGAACAATGCTGAAATGCACCTAGAACTAAACTTCTATCACCCTAGCCCCAAATGTTAAAACACTCTGGATAATTTCAAAGAAGAACCAAAGAACAATGGTAACAAACCCTGTTCTCTTAACTTCAGTTACATGGAAGACAAAATTAAGAAAGGGAAGAAGAGTGACAGAGAGATGACTGGACCCGTTCCCACAATAGTCTCTCTATCAATTATCACTGAGGCCAAACGTATTGAAAAGGAAAAGGAAGAGAGAGGTGGAGGGACCTCCTTCCTCCTGGATCTGACTGTGTCTGCATGCTCTGACAGTGCTGAAGACAATGCCTCATCCATGAGCCCTCCTTACGGTACACAGTGATCCCATCTTCTAGTGACCTAAGCCAATCAGTGGTTTGAACATGGCTAGTAACAATAATGTTCCTGTCTTTAGGGACAGGATAGGAGGAGGAATGAAAGGACTGCAAAAGGGAGAGAACATATTCTGGATGTAACTTTGACATGGTCTTATGAAGGCAATAAGGACAGTGGAAGGAATGTATCTCAATGTTCAGGATCCAATTTAAGAATAGGCAGGACACATACTGTTTCAACTATCACAGCCCCCAAACAGTGTGAAATACTAGAAAAAGCATAGGATTTAGAGTTAAAAAAGGATTTCTGCTAGTTCTGACTGTGTGAGAAGCATATTTTATTTTACTTCATCTGCTAAACAATTTTTAAAAACTGGACAAAATGTGTAAGTCATCTAGTTGAAGAACTTTGAAAGGTGGGGGCAAGAGTATGAGTGGCTAGAGACCTTGGGCTTGTATAAGGACAAAGCACCACTGTTGGGTGAAGCTTCTAAGCCAAGTGCTAATTTTCACCTCATCTCTGCAGTAACTAGATGGTACCCTTCCCTCTGCCCCGTTGGAACCATGGGCTCTATGGGGTAGAATTCTGCTATCTGGGTAACACACACATGGAGCAGACTAGAATGATGCTTCATAGACTCTAAGCACTAAATTGGATATCTGAACCAAAAAGGGGAGCCAGGACAAGGATTCTGGACCTTAAACAGGTCAGCTACCTACTTACTATGGACTGAATATTTTTGTCTGACCCAAATTCCTATGTTGAAGCTCTAAGCCCAATGTGGTGTTTTTGGGAGGTGAGGCCATTGAGAGGTAATTAGGGTTAGATGAAGTCATGGCAGTGGAGTCCTCATGAAAGGGATTAGAGTCCTTATAAAAGTAAAGGTAGAGCTTTCTTCCTCTCTGCACTCTGCCATGTTGAACTTGTCAGTCTGCAACCCGGAATGAGCTACTGCCAGAACACAGCTATGCTGGTACCCTCATCTCCAACTTCCAGCCTCCAGAATTTTCAGGAATAAATGTCTGTCATTTGTAAGCAACGGTTTATGGTATTTTGTCGGAGCAGCCCAAGTTGACTAAGTGACTGCTAAAATACAAGACATGGACAGAAACTAGAGTCTCATAATGCTCAAAATGTCCATGATCCAGTCCAAAACATTCCTTATACCAAGAAATAGAAAGAGCTCAGCCTGAAGGAGAAAAGACAATCAACAGACACAATACCAAGGTGACACAGATGTTGTAATTTCTGTTCAAGGATTTAAAGACAGTTATAATAAAAATGCTCCAATGCGCAATTACAAACACTATTGAGACAATAGCAACAAATTTCTGCAAAGAAATAGAAGATATAAAGAAGAATAAAATAAATTTTAGTTCTGAAAAATAAAATAATTAAAATAGAGTAAACGTATCAAGAATTGATATAGCTACTTGAATAATCTTGTGGTTCAGTAAAAACACAACCTCTTGGAATTCTAGATTTATGAATTCCCTCTCCCTGAGCTTGGGTTTAAATCCTGTGTAAAAAGAGGGTTATGCATGTCTCTTAGAGCTATATAAAAAATTAAATGTTATCAGGCAACAATTATTATAAGTACATTAAATATCACATGTTACGTAACAGACTCTTTCATAATTTAGTAGCTTTAAACGCTCTGTGTGTGTGTGTGTGTGTGTGTGTGTGTGTGTGTATAATGAATCAGAAATCTCTCAAAGACTGGACATGGATAGACCATCTCTGCTCCATCTGGATTCTGCTGGAGTGCCTAGAAGGTTTCAGACTGGAACCATCTGAAAGGCCATCCATTCAGAGCTGGTCCTGAGCTGTGAAATCTCAAATGGGTGAGAGCTGAAACTCTGTGTAGTTTTTCCATGTGATCTCCTCAGCATGGTGGCTTCAGAGCAGATGAACATTTTATGTGAAAACTCGGGACTCTCAAGTTGTGTGTCCCAAGCAAAGCAAGTGAAAGCTGCAGCATCTTTTATGATTTACCCTCAGAATTCACACAGCATACACCTGCTACAGTCAAAGGAACACTCAAATTCAAGGGAAGGGAGTTTGTACTCCATTTCTGGATAAAAGAATGTCAACAAAGCATGGTATTAGGAAGATCAGATATGGGATATAGTGACATGACCAAATGGAACACACAATGTGAAACAGGATGTAAACAGATTGGTAAACTACAGCCAGCTGGTCAGTCTGGGTTTCTGCTTATTGTTATAAATAAAGTTTTATTGGAACACACTCAAGTCTATTTATTTACATATTGTTTGTCACCATTTTTATGTTACAATAGCAAAGCTGAGTAATCATGACAGATATCATCTGGCCACAAAAGCTGAAACATACACTATCTGGCCATTTACAGAAAAAGTTCATTGACTCCTGTTGTAGACTCAGATCCTCCTAGAATCAGCTACATGCTCCTTCATGCTTCCATGACACTTTCTACATATTCTATTATATTTGGAATTATTTTTATAGATGTCTAGGCTGGCTCTTACTTACAAAATTTCCTGTTGATGTTTTTTTCTGGTGAAAGTGCTTTTTATAACTTTTCTAACACATGGCTTTTTCTCAGGATGAGGTCTCAGGTCCTGTATCACCTCCCCAGAAAAGCCTACTTTTGTTCACCCAGTCTAAGGCTCTCCCCACCCTCATTCCCTGTTTGTCTATACCACTACTGCATTTTCTTTTCTTCGTTACACGTGGCACTATTGGAAATGATCTACCATCCCCAATCCTTTAACTAGAGTGCAAGTTTAATCTTGGTAGCACTCCTGAGACATCAGGCTCTCAATAGTAGTGGAACTGAGAAAACCTGTCAGTGCTGTCCCAACAGGCTCTGAATAGTTTTACAGCAAAATGTTTTATTAATTTATATATTTTGAGTGCTCAGCAGAGTACAAGGTTTATAATATGGACACTACGGACAGCTTACAAGTACACAGCCAGATGGTAGACATTTTAGCATCTGCCTCACTGTGGATTCTAAAGAACATGCCAACAGTCTCGGCTCTTTTCTGAGCTTAACCTGACTCCTTACTTATGTCATGAGCTGTTTGGGGACAGAGATTGTGTGTCTACTTCTGGGTGCTACGAGTGACATTTGGAAGTTAGTGAGCATTTATCCACCCCCTTGTCATCACACACTGATGATGACTGCAGCAGGACAATGGCCAGTGAACAGAACTCAATCACAATAGAGGAAGGAACTCAAGTGAGGAATGACTAGGATCAGATCATGGAGGAGACAAGATATTAGCAGGGTTTGGGAAATTACAAGGGTCTACAATATGAAAGAGGGAATTCAGAAATAAAGATAACATTAAGAGGAATAGTATTTTATATCTCACACATTATTAGGTGCCAAATACTATTTTGAGCGTCTATATATATAATCCCATCTATTTCTCACACCAATCAAATGAGAGAAGTGAAAACTATATCCTGCATTAAAGTAGAGGAGACAAAATCTGAGAGAGAATTATAACCCAGTCTGTCTGATAATAATAATAAAAATAGCAATAATAATGATAGCAACTAATATTTACATAACAATTAGTATGTGTTAGACATTGTTTTCTCACTTCACCACATAAGAGCCACATGAGGATGGTACTATTATTATTTTCAGTTCTGATTACCCAAGTTTACTCATTATAGACCCAAGGTTTAGACCCAAGCAATCTGGTTTTAAAGTTCATGTTCATAGCCACCACAATCACATACTTTCTAGGGCTTCAAAATTCCTTCTTGATTTTCACTTCGTTCTTGCTAATATCTCTATGGTCATCATCATCATTGTCATCAACATTTCTGCATAAGTCTAGTTTGGTTCAACCATAAAATACAGTCGGGGTGATGCCGAGTGAGGACTAGTGAGTCTGGACATGTAAGGTGAGTTTATAACACAAAGGAGTTCAAGTGTTTTATCTGGATTTTTTTTTTGAGATTTACCACCCCCCAAAAAATATAGAGCTATAAGAAACAATTTTTAGTAGAGACCAGGGGACCCAGAAAATAAACATCTAGTTTTTCTTTTGTTGTAATTCCTGATGAAAATGGTTTTGAAATGTTTGCATAATATCAACCTAGATGTATGGCTGGACTTCAAAGCAGATTCAAACTTCACCAACATGGAAGAGGATAGGATGGTTGCATGAGACACATAAGCCTGACTTTCAATCTTGGGTTCCACTCATTGACTAGTCATGTAGCTTTAGAAAATGTATTTAAACTTCCTAACCCCATTTAAATATCTATAAACTGGAGCGAATATTAGTTTCCAGCTTCTAGGACAGGTGTGAGAAATAGATGACATAAGCCAGACAACGTTTATCCTTAATTGCAAGCATTAGCACAATTGAAGTACCCTAAGAGAGGCCCTGCACATGGTAGACAGTATAAATGAGTAAACTGAGTTAGGAGTCTGTATCCTGTATTCCACCTGGTATAAATCATATACCCAGTAGGAATGCACCTAGCATTTTTATATTCAGATGACAAAAATGCAAATGGTTATTTGATAGGAAGGAGAAAGTAATCTGGAAGAGAGCAGCTCTTTTAAATAAGATAAAAATGAAAAATAATAATCAGAAAAAGACAAAGGGGAGCTTTTTAATTATCTTTCTTAAGTGAAAATTAGGAGCAAGACTCCAAGCTTCCAGAACCACATGTTTTTCTCTTCCCTTGTGTTGCAGGAAAGAAACTCAACTGGCATGGTAGTGATTCAGACTACATAATTAGATGGTGAATGATAATTAATCTTGGACCCTGAATCAGCTCTCTGCCAGTATGCTTCCTTTCTCCTCCAGCTCTCCACAGCCCAGACTCCCTCAGAATCTCAAACCCAAATCCACTAATTTTAGTTTAGCTTAATTAATTTCCCTCCAAATCTCACCTATTGCCTTTGCTTATTGTTAAGCTTCTATTGAATTTCCCCATAGATTATATTTGTTTTCTCAGACCCCAGAGGAAGGACAATCAGTGTGCAATTCCTCAGCCTTTGCAACAGTCTTCAAGGACATGGTGGAAAGTCCCATCCGCTCTCCAGTTTTCCTAAAAAAAATCTGCATGAAATTAACATCATGTGCATGTGCACAGTTTGTAAAAGACTGACAAAAACAAAGCCCAAAGGAATGAATATAGCTTTATTTTAAGCTCTGTTTTGGGTAAACTTTGGTGGGTCCCACTGTCACCAATGACACCTAAATTATTCTTGGTCAAGCTCTTGACAATCTCCATGTGTGTAATGAAGAGAAAATAAAAATAAGATTTGGAGCCCTGCTGGTGTAGCTCAGTGGATTGAGCGTGGGCTGGGAACCAGAGGGTCCCGGTTCGATTCCCAGTCGGGGCACATGCCTGGGTTGCAGGCCAGGTCCCCAGTGAGGGCCATATGAGAGGCAACCACACACTGCTCTTTCTCCCTCCCTTCTCCTCTCTCTGAAAATAAATAAATAAAATTAAAAAAAAATAAGATTTGGAGACTGACTGGAGAAGAGTTGTAAATAACCCAAATTTCTGCTTTGGGACCAGGATGAATACATGTAGGCATTCCCTGGGAAGGGCATCACTGGAAAGGAAGTCATATAAGGAGAAAATAGTAATGGGTTCACTTTTGGAAATGTTGAGTTTGAGTTGCCTTTGGGACTTTAATAATCCTGACCTCAATTTCCTTTCTTTATGGAAACACTCCTTGAACGACATATTTATACACACTGTTTAAGTTAGGGTTCACAGAGGAAGGCTGGGAAATAATTTGCATGGAAGTGACTAATTAGAAAGCACTCACCAGGCAGATTCCCTCAAAGGGTAGCTTTGGCTCAGGCCCCCAAGGAGCCATGGAGATGGTGTAAGCCACAACTCGGTGTCCAAAATAGGGAGCAGGGGAGTAAGCAAGGAAACTTCAGGACCTCTTGCATTTTTATTTTCCCTGCTGTGCATGTCCTCCTCTGAGATTTATGCAGATCCAGCTCCTTATGATTCAGGTCTACTCAAATATCATTTTCTCAGGGAAGCCTTTGCTGACTAAACAATCTGAATTAGCCTTCTACCATAGCAACCACCATCACCACCATCCCCATCCCACCCCTACTCTCCCTGCCACCTCCCCTGACTACCATGATCTTCGTCACCTCCGCTGTCCCACTGCCATCAACAGCAGCCCAAATGCTGCTACCACTGACCCCACCACCCTCACACCACCCCCATCATTGCCAAGAAAACACCTATCATGGCCACCACTACTACCAAACACCTGCCTTCTCCTTGATCTTGTTTTGATGTTCTTCCCAGCACCTTGCACTACTTCACGTGACATTATATAGGATCAGCTTGTTTAGAGCTGTCTGTTTCTTCCCTACTAATTGTAGACTCCTTGAAAACAAGGACTAACTTGCAATTGAATCACCAGTGTCTTGAGCGGGCCTACCCCAGGGTAGGCAGAAAAATCTACAGTCCATTTAATTGTTAAAAGAATTCATAGCAAGGACCTGGAGAGAGACAGAATCACTATGGAGGAATAACCTGGAAGAAAGGAGAAGGCCACTGAAGTGAGAGCACAGGAAAGAAGTGAAGTTGCCCAGGGAAAGGGAAAGCTCTCAATCTGAGGCTGAAAATAAGGAGCTGTGGGTGGGATTTGAGGCCTGACAGACTCCAATTTCTCATGAAATGTGAGGCACTATAAACATTTTGCCTACCTCAGCCCTAAGTAAGCTCATTAAACATAGTCTAGGGGAATATCTACATTCTTAATGGTTTCATTTAAGAATCTTATTTTATGAGCTTATCAAATAACCCAGTGTGCTTTATTCATTCTTGATATTAAGCGCTTTTATGCAATTTTACATGCTTGAAATTATAGACTGGACTGAGATCTCAGATGGAGTCCTGGGATTGCCATCATCCTGACCTTAGCTGCAGAAGCACCTTCTGGAAGGCAGGGAAAGGGAAGCTGTCCACAGCAACTCCTCTCAATGCCGCACATCCTGACACTGGCATTTTCACAGTCATGTACTGCTTATTATGTTTGATGCCACAGAAACAACATGTTTTAGAGGAAAGAATTTTAGGCACTGACCCAGCCACCCTCCTCCTGGTGGCCAAGAGGTCTTGGGCCAATGATTGCCTCTGAGCCTGAGTTCTTTTGGGTCTGAATGCCAAGTGAATTCAGACTCCTGGCCAATTCAGAATATGGTCTCCGTGTCCCCTTTCTGCAGTTGCATCCTCACAAATCTGTGACATGCTCAAGTTTGTATTGCCACATACTTTTTACAAGAGAGGAAACTGAGGCTCAGGAACGTGAGTCAACTTACGCAAAGCCACACAGTTTCAGAGTGTCGGAGTTATGCCTACAGTCCAGATCTGTCCAGGTCTGAAGTCGGTCTTTTCCCTCCCCGCCACACTACCTTCCATCCACCTAACCATCATTGGGAATTCAAGCAAAGAAGTTCCACGCATCCCTGCTGCTGGGCCAATGGTCCAGGGTGCTGAGTTCCAGGCTGGGCCTGTGGCAGAAGGGGAAGATTGTCCCCTGGGCTGGGCCTCTGCAATAACTTGCTTAATCTACCTTCCTCAGCTCTGCAGATTCTTCAGTCCACCAAGATATGTCATAATCCTATCCCAGCGTCTACTGCCAGTGCTTATGTAAAAACTGCCAGATGATCTGGTGACTCCAAAAGGAAAAGGCAGGAAAAGAGGTAAGAGGGAAACATGACTGATTAAATGAATACAGTGTTGGATTAGACTCAAGGCCTGTGGGGACTCACCATGACCATCTTTTCTTGGCATGGGGAGCAGTGTGGACCTCTTAAAGGAGGGGGTGCCTTGGTCTCCAAGCCCCGCTGGCTTCACTCCAGCCTGCTGCTACATGTATGAGTGGGCCAGACCGTTCTCTTCTCTGAGCTTCAGTTTCCTCCCTGTAAATAGGGAAGACAATACTCACCTCACAGAATTCTAATATGAATCATAGAAAAAAAGTATGCCCAATGCCTGCCATCCAGTAAATGTTTGAAAAATGGTGGTCGTTCTTATTTTGCCCCAAACTGAGCCATTTGAAATGATAGAGTGTGATGAGCTATTTGCTGTCCTGAGAAGAGGAATGTCTTCAGTTAGATGGCAGTGCCATCCTAAGACACAGCATCTCTCCCTGACATCTGCACTCTACGAACAGGGTACCATGCCACAACCCAGGCAGGTGATGTTGTTGCCATGGTGATGGAGTTCCTTGTCTAGTCCATCTTTGGTCATCCAGGACATACAGGATGTAGGCCAGCAGCTCTTTGTCTGGAATGAGAGTGAAGCTGCAATTGATGAGGGTGGCACAATTAATTAACAGCCTCGCGACTTTCACTACTCTTGGTGCATCTGAAAGCAACTCACTTGACTTCAGTAGACCTGGTTTCTTCATCTATAAAAAGGAAATACTGAAACCTGACTCACGGGCTGTTGGAAGATTAAATAGAGTTATGCATGTGAAGTCACCAAGGATGGCCGCGGACACATAGGAAGTTCTTATTGAATGCTGGTTCTTTCCTTTCTTTGTTGTTATTTTTAATGAGATAAAAAGGAAGAAGAGAAGGAATAAAACGGGAAGCAAAAATGAGGGAGAGGAAAAGGATAACGAAGGAAAAGAGAAACAATAACCATAATGGCAGCAAAAACAACAGTACTCTGCCCCTGCCCAGGGAGAAGCTGTCCCAGGCCATTTGTATACATGGCTAACAGACTTCACTGTATTTGTTGCCCATGCTGCAGTAATGAGTTTTCACAAAGGTGGTGGCTTGAAACAACATAGATTTATTTTCTTGTGGTTCTGGAGGTCCAGAGTCTAAAATGTGTCTGCAGGGCAGCATTCCTTCTGAAGACTCTAGGGAAGTGTCCATTCCCTTGCCTCTCCAGCTTTTAGAGGTCACTCTCATTCCTCAGAAGGTCCCCTATATCACCCCACAGTGTCATTCTAACTGCTCTTTTCTTTGTCATATCTCTTTGACTTAATTCTCTCACTGCACTTTACCACTTATAAATGTCCTTGCAAATGCACTGGGTCCACCTGGATAACCAAGGATAATCTCCACCTTGAAATCTTTAACTTAATCCCATCTTCAAAGTCTCTTTGGCCATGTAAAGTAATATGTTCATAGGTTCTAGGGGTTAGGATATGAATATATACAAAGGGGGGTCATTATTCTAACACACACACACACATATACACACACACACACATATATATTAAAAATATGACTCAGAAAAACTAAGAAATTCTCTCAAGGTCACACAATTATACGTAAAAGAGCAAGGATTCAAACCACACTCTGACTCTGCCACATGCGTTATTTCTGTAGAATATACTTTAAGAGACTCAATAAGGGTTTCCTCTAAATCCAAGAAGGCTGCATTGAATAATCTTTGAGGTTTGCCTGCTGATATTCTGTGGTTCTTCAAGGAAAAAATACAAAGACTCCATCCAGCCAGTCTCAGCCATTTTGTTTCTTTTTTCTGGCTCTAAACTGAGTGAGGGCAGGAAAGAGTCCTGGGGCATCTGCAGAATAGAAAGAATGATGGGGAGTAAGTATTTTCTAAGGAGGAACTTAGACAATGTAGAAGCAGCTTTGCTT